>JADRCC010229106.1:0-10499 GCA_019843855.1 Hylomyscus alleni
GAGAGAGAGAGAGAGAGAGAGAGAGAGAGAGAGAGAGAGAGAGAGTATGAGAGGGAGCGAGCAATAACCTTCCCCTCTCCAGTTCTCCCTGGTGTCTCACAGGAATGCCCCTTACTCTACAGCAAGTGCACTGTGGGTCAAGATATCTTGCTTCATGGGAAAACCTTGTTTGTTGTTCCTACCACTGATTCTGACCACGTAACCCTCCACTCCTCACCCAGAGCACCAGCTACTTCTGTGACCATGCACTGCTCATAGAAAATACAAAGCTCGTGTTCATCATCCACTTCAAGGAATTTCTGATAGCTGCTGGCTGGGAAGGAGATATTCAGCTTCATCTAGACAAGGCTGACCACCTAGAAGGCACCATGTAAAGAATGTATTTCAATAATCTTCTTCCTCCTCTTCTTCCTCTTTTCCTCCTTCTCTTCTTCTTCCTCTTCTTCCTTCTTTCTTCCTTTCCATCCTCTTTTAATTCTAGTGAAAACACACTTTATTCTACTTTTAATTTTTTACTTGTAGGAGGAAAGTTTTTGTTTGCTTGCTTGGTTGGTTGGTTATGTTTGTGTAGTCCTGGCTGTCCTAAAACTTACTCTATAGACCAGGATAGCCTCAAACTTAGAGATCTGCCTGCCTTTGCCGACCCCCAAGTGTTAGGATTGAAGGTGTGCATCATCACTGCCTGGGAAAGGGCTTATTTGGCTCACAGTTACAGTCTATTACCAAGGAAATACAAGAAATGCCAAAGCAGGAACTCAGGGCAGGAACCAAGCGGCAGAAGTTAAAGGGTACCATGGAGGAGTGCTGCTTGTCCTCTGTGGCTTGCTCAGCTTACTTTCTTACACAACCCAGGACCCCCTGTCCCAGGATGGATGACACCACCCCCAAATGGAGGTATTCACTCCACATTCCAGGCACAGGTAGATGATGTCTGATGTGTATAAGGAAGCAGCCACAGTGAAGAGCTCATTGGCTACCTCCCTGTGGAGACTCCATGGGGAGGCACTGGGTAGGTGTTTATTGACTAAATAATAACAGTAGCCGGTTTTCCCAGCCCTGAGGCATTGATCTGTACTGAGCTGTTCTCACAGCCCCTCTTACACCTGGCAATTGGCTCTGACCCCTCCTGCCTGTGTCTGCTCTAGGAGTCTGGCATGCACGTGTCCTTGTCTTCTGTCTGTCTGCTTTTGTGGCAGAAGGATGCTGACTCCAAGTCAGGAGATTTTCTAGTGACAGGTGTCACTCAGGTGCAGTATATCTTAGTTCTGTCTCTGAGGGGAAAGAAAGCAAAGAGTAGTGGGCTTGAGGTATGAGGTCCCGTCCTCAGCAAAAGCAAAACGAGCATTTTTTAAATTCAGCAGCAAGGACGTCCAGTCACACGTGCCACGCCCACTGTGCTGTTCCTTTCACTTAAAATGGATGCTTTCCCTTTTTTAAAGACAACCTTTGGGGACTGGAGAGATGATTCAGCAGTTCAGAACACTGGCTACTTTTGTAGAAAAATTGGATTTAGTTACCAGCCCCAATGTTGGGGCTCACAGCCATCTGTAACTCCCGGGGTTAGATCCATTTCGCCTCAACTCTAGTACCATCCTTAACCCTACCTGTATGGATGCTCTGACCATCTGAGGGGGAGCTAGAAAACTTTGGGATGGGTGGAGTCAGAAGGCAAACCCTCCCCCGAGGCATCCAGCTGCTCCAGCCAGGAAGTAGGACCCTCTCTCACCTCCTCTCAGCCCTCCCTTTTTTCTAGCGCTCTGCATCTTCTTGTGCTTGGGATGTTGGGATGGATACAGCTGCTTTTTGCCTGTTTCCTTCTTGAGCTCTCCAAGCATCCAATGGCAAAAATTCAAGTTTAACTCCGAGTTTGCCATGATCTGCATTTAATGAAGCCCCGAGTGGCTGCTTTGTACAGATGGACAAAGTCAGGCATGAAGGAGACGCTTAGAGTGGCAAGTGCCTCCAGGTGAGCTGCCCTGGGGAAAACCTGCATGACCTCGGAGCCCCTCACGGACTGACGGGCACTGTGCTGGGGAGGGCTCTCAGGGTAGAAACAATACAGGGGATTGCAAAATGCAGTTCCCATCTCCCCTGAAAAAGGGGAGTCAAGTCCCTAGGGTCCCCAAGGTCAGCATGTGGAGCGAGTATCCCTAGTAAAACAAAAGACAATTGATCACATGCTGAGCCCTTTTAATCACCTAATGGCTGGGGACTGTTGTCTAGGTTGTCGCTGGTCTAGGTTTCTGGTGAGGCCAGGCCAGACACTGTAATGACACCCAAGTTTTGGCCTAGCCTCTCCACATTACAGCCACAGCACTGACGCAGACAATTGAAGTATTTGAGAACAATGAAATATGCATGGTTATCTGTGACAGTCCCGCAAAGTCGGGCAATTAGCTGCGTAATCTGAGAGGGGAGCTGGCCCTCAGCAGCCCGAGGCTCCCCATTAGTTAAATGCATTTTGTAGTCCTAGCCCCATCAAATCAACTAACACTTCCTTTAATTGGCTCATGAATTATACAGCCGCCCCCCCATTATCATTTAATCGCCTGTAAACATTCATAGGGCCCCACCAGTAAAGTGTATCGGCGCTCATTAATTCGTTAATTCCAGCAGATGGAAGGGGGAGATGGGACTAACGGTTTTGGAACAGAGCGCCTTGGGCAATGGAATAAGGGAAAAAAGGTGGGGGGCCACTTAGGTTTTTTTTTCAGGGCTGTCAGAAACTCAATCTGTGAGCTGTCAGCAGCCTGGACGTCCCTACCCCTCCACGTCCTAGACTGCAGGGAAGTGACTGGTGGATTCATAGGGAGGCTTGTCAACTGGCTTTAAACATCAAGCCAGCGGGTAAACCGAGCCCAATGTAAATTAATTCTTGTCTTACGGCCCCCCTCTCTCTGTCCCCATGAATATTTCATGGCGGGTGGCATAAATATTAATTCTAATAGCTCTGCACAGTGGTTATTATTTCTGTTTTATGACAAATATTCATAAAATATTCAAGATCCTTTTTTAGAACATTTACACACTTGATTGTGAATTTTCCCAGTTTCCTGGGGACACTGTAAACATATTGGGGTTCTCTTGATGGACTCTCCCCCTTAATTAATACCACTGACTATTAATATTTAATCAGGCTTGGTTTTCTTTCTTTTTTTTTTTTCCAGAAGTAAAGCCTATTACGTTGCACAGCCAAAGGGTGTCTCCTTTCCTTTCTGTCTGTGAAGTGGGAGGTCTCTGGCCCCTTCACGCCTCTGACCCCGGGACGGGACGGGCTGACAAAGAGCGGCCTCCTTGCCTTTATTTGGAAGACCTTATCTATGTCCTTTTAACTGAGTGCTCTGGAAACAGTCCACCGTCCTGGAATGAAATGCTTCAGAAGAAGGCTGTTGCTGCTTTTATGCAAGGATTTAACATAATTTTGGAGTAATTAAAGTGTTGGTTTAAGAAAAAGAGGGACAGATTCTTCAGGCAAGGCAGCCACTGTGTGTGTGTGTGTGTGTGTGTGTGTGTGTGTGTGTGTGTGAATGTGTGTGTGTGTGAATGTGCGTGTGTGTTGGGGGGGTGAAATCTGCACTGTTTGTCTTTGGCCCCAAGAGACAGCAGCTGTGTACCGTCCCTCATGAAGACAGTGAGAGTCAGTCAGTCCTTGGGCAGATACAGAGAGCCTGAGCAGTTAGATCCGCCACACCCTGTGAGTTAAGCGGCTTCAATTCACTGTGTAATCCTAAGTCTCACTGGAGGTTTATGGAATGTTCCATCAACCTGGGAGAATGCACTGTGGTTATTTGACACACCGGAACACAGGGCGGCGATAGAGTATCCTGGACTCTGATGGACCTGGAGCGCAGTCTAGAGACAGCACATAACCTCTAAGCTAACCCTTGAATGCCAGGGCCACAGGCAGGGGCGGGTGCCGTAATGTGTGAAGTGCTTCGTACAAATCTCTGGCACATAGTATTAACAAAAGGTTTTGACTGGAATGATGGTGTTGGTGATTAAGGTGATGATGGTGCTGCAGTTAATGGTGGTGATATCAGCAATGGTGATGACAGTGTTGATCGCACTGATGGTGATGGTGAGGATGGTGGTAATGGTGATGGTGGTGATGGTGGTGATGGTGGTGAAGGTGGTAATTAATGATGATGGTACTGGTGATGGTGATGGTGATTGGTAATGAATGGAAGACCAAAGATTCAAACTGAAGCCAAAAAGTAAAACACTTGAAATCTTCAAGGAGATAGTCTGGGTAGGTAGTGGGAAATACTAATTCTTCAGAATACAATGGCTTTAGCAGGCCCAAGGAAAGGAGGCCAGGGACAGTAGGAATTAACCTCTGGTAGGTCTCAGGTCCCTCCCTTGCTGTTGCAATGGTAACTGGCATGCCTCTGAACTCCTGAAGGCACACAGCAGGAGTCACTGACATAGAAGGAAATAAGCCCGGCACAGAGAGGTTAAGAGCAAACAAACATCTGGACACTGGGGGCAAACATCTGGAAGCGGTCCCAAGGCCAAGTCTCGGCGACTTTTCAGCTGAATAACTGTCCAGAACCTAGATCTTCATGGCCTATGATCCATTAATGTCATCATAGTACCGCAGCCTCACAGGTGTGGTGAGGATGGAGTAAGGCAGTGCATCCACAGGGCCCAGCTCAGGGCTCAAGAACGCCTCAGCCATGTGGTCCCCAGAGGCTGCAGCATGGGCAGGCACAGCAAGGACCAATGTGGTCCGGCTCCTGAGATCCTACTCTGTAGTATTTTTCTGGGCTCCCCCTGACCTGCAGAAGCTAGATCACCAGCAAACCATGAAGGACAAGGAATGTGTGAGCTTTGTAGTCCTACCAGTGTCAAGGGAGGGTTACCTTTATTATCTGAGCCACTGGTTTGTTTATTTTCTTTTTTTTTTTAAGATTTATTTGTTTATTATACATAAGTACATTGTAGCTGTCTTCAGACACCCCAGAAGAGGGTGTCAGATCTCATTACGGATGGTTGTGAGTCACCATGTGGTTGCTGGGATTTGAACTCAGGACCTTTGGAAGAGCGATCAGTGCTCTTAACTGCTGAGCCATCTCATGTCGTCTAAGGTGACCTTAAACCCTTGAACTTGCCAGCATCATCTTGTGTTAGTCTCCCGAGTAAGCGGTGCGTGGTACATCACCATGCCAGGCTTTTCCTGGTCACTTTTCAGTGGCATCAGACAGTTTCACCTCTTTGTTCACTTCTGAGACAGTCTCACATAGCTGCCTGCTCATGCAGTTGAAGATAACTTTGGACTTCTTCTGATCCTCCTGCCTCCACTTCCTAAATGCTGGAGTTACAAGCATGCCCCACCATGCCAATTTTCTGCAGTGCTGGGGATAGAACCCAGGGTCTCATGCAAACTGGGCAAGCACACTACCATGGATCTACATCCTCTGATACCAGTGTAATTGTTTTCATTTAATATACCACAAGTACATTTCTGTGCTGTGGACCGTTTGTTGTATTAATGGTCACAAATTAATATCTCTGTCTTTCTTCATTTTAAAACCACAGTCGCCTCAAACAAGAGGATCCCACAAGGGACATGTTTCTAAACCTTTCTGGGTAGTTTTAACTGCCAACTTGAATTAACCTAGTATCACCTGGGAAGAAAGTCTTAATAAGGAATTTTTGAGATCAGGCACGTCTGGAGTTGTCTTGATTGGCAATTAATATGTAAAGACTCAGCCCACATGGGCAGCAGCATTCCCTAGGCAGAGATTCCTACATACTGTAAGAAAGGAGAAACCTAGCTAAAAGCAAGCAAGCAAGTCTATCCTCTCTGCTCTTGACTGTGGAGATGATATGACCAGCTATTTCTAGTTCCTGCCGCTGTGAAATCCCTGTTCTGATAGACTAACCTGGAACTGTAAGCTACAGTGAACCCTTCTCTCCCCTAAGCTGTTTTGGTCAGGGTACTTTATCACAGCTCCATGGTTAAGAGTACTTCCAGCTTTTGCAGAGGACTGGGATTCGGTTCCCAGCACCAAACTGGGAGCTCACAAATGTATGTCACTCCAGCTCAGGGGATCAAACACGCTCTTCCAACCTCTGTGGGAGCCAGGCATGCACGTGGGGAACATGCATATATATATATGCATGCAGGAACTCACATGCATATATACATATATATATATATTGTATATTGAATAAATATATCTCCTCCCCCCAGACAGGGTTTCTCTGTCTCTGTATAGCCATGGCTGTCCTGGAACTCACTCTGTAGACCAGGCTGGCCTCGAACTCAGAAATCTACCTGCCCCTGCCTCCCAAGTGCTGGGATTAAAGGCGTGTGCCACCACCACCTGGTTTAATATATCTTCTTCTTTTAAAAAAAAAGGTATTTGTGCTGGGCAGTGGTGGCACATGCCTTTAATCCCAGCACTCAGAAGGCAGAGGCAGGCGGATTTCTGAGTTCGAGGCCAGCTTGGTCTACAGAGTGAGTTCCAGGACAACCAGGACTACACAGAGAAACCTGGTCTCCAAAAACAAAACAAAACAAAACAAACAAACAAACAAAGAAGG
Organism: Hylomyscus alleni; assembly: GCA_019843855.1. Lineage (NCBI taxonomy): Eukaryota > Metazoa > Chordata > Mammalia > Rodentia > Muridae > Hylomyscus > Hylomyscus alleni. The sequence goes on from JADRCC010229106.1 coordinate 6,550, forward strand.
TATTTGCACTCTTTTGTCAATGTTTGATGCTGGTCTAGCTGTAAAGGACACATGGACCTGTGGCCTAACTGTATAAGTCAAAAGAGGTTAACCATGGCTGTCATGGCTGTCACTCCTTCAGGAGATGCTCACCTTCTTTTGAGTAAGTATCTCTGATTGGACTAGGACTTGCCAAGTGGGCAAGCCTGGCTGGTCATAAACTCTAGACAATCTACCTGCCTTTTCCTCCGCAGCACTGGGATTGCCAGCATGTACTCTCAGGTATCTGTCTGTCTGTCTGTCTGTCTATCTATCTATCTATCTATCTATCTATAGATAGGCCTGGCAGGTTGGCTCAGGTCCTTCCTTGCTCTTGAAAGGCGAGCGCTTTACCAGTTTAACTATCTCCCAAGCCCAAGAACTTAGTCCTCAAAACAATAGAATAATGGGGAAATCTGAACACGGACTTGAGGGCAAAAAGCTGCTCAAATTAAGATGTTTCAAGTTCTCCAGAGCCTTGAAGGCTTAGATAAGGCCTTCCTTCCATCCTATTGGCTCCTTGTCTCAGGAATGTAGGTCTCAGCCCTTTACTACTTTTCTGACCCAAAGCCAGTGTGAAATCGTACATGCCAGCCAGTGACTTCACTGGGTGAAACCCTACCCAGAAGGCTCGAGCAGCTGAACACTTCTGTCCGACCTCCATCCTCCTGTCCCTACCAACCCCAAGGATGGCCTGAGATGTCTCTGGTTCCCTGGGAATCCTGCTAAGGGATTTGGCTTTACAGTTGGTGGCCAGCTTGTCTCTTGCCTTAAACACATTTGCTTTTCTCTGTGGAAAAAGCTTGCAGAACTTCCTGGCTCTGACAATTGGCTTTCCCTTATTGTCTGGGGAGTTCCTGGGTGGCAGTGTGCACAGGAGAGAAATTTTTTTTTTTTCTTTTTTCTTGGTGGCAAAGGAGGTAGATATTTTAAGAGGGCTTTTAAAAAGAGCTGGATTATACTGGAGTATCCTGGGTCATTCTCTCCTTCAACTGGACTGCCGTGTTTGGAAATGCACTTGGTAAACTGCCAGAAGTGTGTACTAATTTATTGGTTAGCAGCAAGGAGAGTGAGTTTTGTTGCTTGCCCCTGGAGAGACTGCAGATTCTGCCAGGATAGGTTTGTGCTGTCAATTATGCACCGGTTTCAACAAGAAATGGCCAGCGGGAGCCCTTATTGTGAAGGAGTGGGAACTGGAGGTGAGAGTAGTTGTCACTACTACCCAGGGACTGACCCTGGACGCTCAGGGTGGTAGGATCAGCTGGTGAGGTCTGGCTCTTGACTTTTAAGGTAAGCGTGTCAGGGTGAAACATCTGCAAAGCAAACACTTTAAAATCCTGGCCAGAGAAGCCTTGTGTCTAGACACTCCTCTGCACTGCTCCCTTTGCACGCAGCCTCTCTCAACACTTAATTCCAGGAAGCTTGGCAGGCTTTGCCTGTGACCCAGGCACCCGCCAGGAGAGCCAGGAAGCCAACAGCATGGAGTCCAAGCTGGGCTTTGCTGTGAGATGGTGTTGGGCAGGCCAGTTTATGTGCCGACAGCCAGCATAGGTTTTGGCTGTGAGTATTTGCAGGGCAGGAAAGACACAGCATCAACAAAGCAGCCCAGCCTCTCCTGACCCTTGATGTGCCTCCAGGATGACCCTGTTGCAGTTTGAATCTGGACTGAGCACCCTACAGTAGGGTGCTAACCTATAGTGGAGACTGTGAGGCTGGGCAGATGGCTCAGTCAGCAAAGCGCTTCCGCTTCCTGGCTCCCATCACCAGAATGCACAGAAAAATGCTGGACTTGCTGATATGTCGTTGTAACCCTAGCACTAGGAAGCCCAGAACAGGAGATCCCTGGGGCTTCCCAGTCAGTTAGTGTAGCTGAAGTGGTGAGCTCTAGGAAAATGAGATATCCTTATCTCAAAGAGGGTGGACAGAGTATCTGAGGACAACCCCCAAGAACGGTTTATGGCTTCCACATGCGCATGCTCAGCAGCTAGGAGCACTTGCTTTGGCAGATGATCCGGGTTCCATTCCCAGCATCCACAGTCTCATTCCTGGGGATCCGATATTCTTATGATCTGTGGGCAGCAGGTACATATGTGGTACACAGACATATCTGTAGGCAGATCACTCACGCACATAAAATAAAAATAATTAAACCTAAAAGAAATCTAAAAAGAACAACAACTAGCCCCTTCTGCTTTGTGCTTCGGGAACACCCTGAAATCTGATGATGATGGAGGACTACCTTGGCATCATCCTCTCCCTCCCTGTTCCAGATGGTGCTCCCAGTTGGTCAAGCAGTGTGCTCTGCCCATCACTTTGACCATCCTTGACCCCAGTCTGCAGTCCCATCATGTTTCCTCTTTCCAGCTCCTCCCTTAGTGCTGGTCACCGCATAGTTCTTCCCGAGAGGAAACACCACAAGCTGTACCATGGCCAGGATGGCCAGGGACAGTCACAGATGGCCTGGACAGAGCTGAAAGGAGGGCTCCCAGGACAGAGGCTGGCTCTTGGCTGGAGGGAGGAGGCAACTTGAGCCTTTCTAGGAAGCCGCCTCAAACGCCCTGCTTTCCCATTTGGATGTCAGCTCTGGAGGTGCTGGCACGTGTGGACCGAGCACCTACACATGTGTGTTGCCAACTGTACATGTAGCACACACTTTCTGAAATATGGATACAAATGCCTCATCTGATACTAGTTTTGCAAATATTTTCCCCATTCTGGCTTATATTTTATTTTATTTTTATTTTTATTTTTTGGTTTTTCGAGACAGGGTTTCTCTGTATAGCCCTGGCTGTCCTGGAACTCACTCTGTAGACCAGGCTGGCCTTGAACTCAGAAATCCACCTGCCCCTGCCTCCCAAGTGCTGGGATTAAAGGCGTGCGCCACCACCACCCGGCTATTATATTTTATTTTTTAATGTATTTTGGCATACAGTTTTTTTTTTAAATCACATTTAGCATGGTGTGTGTGAGTGTGTTTGTGTGTGTGTGTGTGTGTACATGTGGTAGTGAGAGCAGATATCCCTCTGTGACCCATTTCAGGGGAAAACAGTCAGTCTTTCACCTCTTGCTTGGTGTGAGCTGTTTTGTTGTTTTGTAAGCTGATCTGTATTGCCTTCTCTCCTCATGCACAGTGGTGTGCATCTGCAATTGTAACGTCCAGGAGCCAGAGACAGGAGGATTGAGAATCCAAGGCCACTCTGGGCTGCATGGCAGCTGAAGGCCAGCTAGGCTACATAGTAAGACTCTGTCTACTTAGTCTAAAAATATGGTAATTTTCACTTTAAATGTAAAATTGATTAAAAAAGCATTAGGCTTCCATTCTCAGGTTAATGCCCATTTAGCTGTAATAATGAATTATTCTTTTAATGCATTGTTGGACTTAGCTCATTAATGTATGCCGCACTGCAAACACTGTATTGTATTGGTAGTGCTCTGTGGCACTTGAATTGGAGTCATTAAGAAGCAGGTGTGTGTCCACATGAAGCCCTCGGGCTACTTGCAGCCTGGGTTAGTAACATGAGTGTGTGAGCAAGTGTAGGAGTGTATGTGTGCATGTGTGAGGGTGTGTGTGAATTAGTGTGTGTATGTGTGTATGAGTGTGTGTGCATATGTGAGGGTATATGAGTGAATTAGTGTGTATATGAGCATGTGTGTGAATGTGTGTATGAGCATGTGTATGTGTGAGGGTGTGTGAGTGAATGTGTGTATGAGTGTGTGAGTATGTATATGAGAGTGTGTGTGTGTGAATGTGTGTGTGTATGAGCATTGGTATGTGTGAGGGTGTGTGAGTGAGTGTGTGTATGAGTGTATGTGGGGAGTATGTATATGAGTGTGTGTGTGAATGTCTGTTGTGTGAGTATGTGTGTGAGGGTGTGTGAGTGAATGTGTGTATGAGCGTGTGTGTGTGTGTGTGTGTGTGTGTGTGTGTGTGT
>JADRCC010229126.1:0-11772 GCA_019843855.1 Hylomyscus alleni
CTGCCACCCCACCTTCTCCCACTTATCGGCCCTGTCATTCCCCTACACTGGGGCACAGAACCTTCACAGGGCCAAGGGCCTCTCCTCCCATTGATGACTGACTTTGCAATCCTCTACTCTACACATGCTGCCAGAACAATCAGTCCCACCATGTATAGTCCTTGGTTGGTGGTTGAGTCCCTGGGAGCTCTGAGGGTACTAGTTAGTTCATATTGTTGTTCCTCCTAAGGGGCTGCAAACTCTTCAGCTCCATAGGTTCTCTCTCTAACTCCTTCATTGGGGACCCTGTACTCAGTCCAATGGATGGCTGTGAGCCTCTACTTCTGTATTAGTCAGGTACTGTCAGAATCTCTCAGGAGATAGCTATATCAGGCTGGCTTGTCCTTTAGTCTCTGCTCCATAGTTATACCCACGGAAGGAGTTGCACAGACTAACTAAAAAAATTTTTTTTGAGAAGGAAGCTGTCCAGGTTGGCCTTGAAACCTCAGCTGAAGTAAGAGTCAGCTGGAACTGGGTGATAAACACAGGCATAATTTCTTAAGAGTTCATTTCTGCCTCATAAAAGCTGTCATTTGTCCAAGTTGTTGTTTTCTTCTTTTTTTCTTCTTCTCTGCTTATTGTCTATCTCTGGATTGGGTTTCCTAGAATATCTCAGACAAATATTCTCTTTCCTTAAACATTTCTATGATAGACTTGTTCTAGCATGGCGTCTCCCTCTCCTCTGGCACAGGACCACAGACTTACACCTCAACTAGTTGTTCCCTCAGATCTTAAATTCCTCCTCACTTCAATGAGGAGCTGAAGTCCAGTGAGAGAGGTCCAGCTTCCCAGTCGCCATCAAAGGACAGCTACTGTAGGATGTGCCATCTACTGGCTGAACCCACCCAGTGTGAGATGCAGAGAGTCGAGAGGGCACTTCAGATAAAGTACACAAACCAGTCAAATACATAATCCAGTTTTCTTTCTCTCGTACATTATTTTCAACAGAAGACAGTTCTCAAATTTTACTTTCCCCTTTTTACTATAAGCACTACCAGTTTTCTTTTGATCAATATGGTCTATAACTTGCTAGTAGCACTGGAGCGATGCTCTGTTCATTTCAAAGATGGCTCATTAAAAGGCTTATCTGAATTAAAGAACGTCAATTTATTGGTTATTCCTGTAAATTCATATGAACATGCTGAAGATCTGTAAGTTAAATTTAAGCGCATGTGTGCTGAGCTTAACTATTTAGAAAACAGCCAAACCCCTTGCATGTAGAGCAGGGGGAGTGCCCCAGTGTCGCTCCCACACCAGGAGCTGGTATAAGGAATGATTTATTTGACTTTGTTCAGTGAATTCATGACAATTGCCGCTTCTCATCTAGGGCACAGAGAAGTCAGATTCTCTAGCTATACACACTGACTAGGAGTTACCAACACATTTGCATAACGATAAGCATTAGCAGAGTGTGGTGATAACTTCTGCTGTTCAAACCATTCCCTGGTATGTAGAGCAACTACTAATGGAGAGCCCTTTCCTTGGACTGAGGTGTGATTCACTGGTGGAACACTTATTATGCATGTGTAAGAACCTGGATGAGACAGAGGGACAGTTTTACTGTGACATATTACTAAGTTTCCTTGATGTACTGCAAAAATTATGTAAAGTTGTGTTTGTGTGTGTGTATATGCATGGTGTGTGTGGTTATGGCATGAGTAGAGAGGCCAGAAAACAGGTTTTGGGAGTCAGTTCTCTCCTGCTACCATGTGCATCCCAGGGATTGAACTCAAATGGTCAGGCTCAGTGGCAAGCACTTTTACCCACTGGCCATCTTGCGTTCTCCAAACAAACAAACAAACAAACAAATACCCTTAAATCCTATGATTATCTGCTTGCAAAATCTGAACCCCATCCAATGTAGTCTTATACTAATTTTAGCCAACGGCACTGTCAACAATTATTGGGATTGGCAAAGACTTCAATATAAGCAGGCAAGATAATTCTCACTTGAGGCAGAGAAACTCCAGTCCTTAAAGTAGACAAAAGTTAGCAACACCAGAGGGACCAGGCTGGTGTCTATGTGACTAGAATCAGATGAACAATCCATTGCCTAGAAACTTATGATTTCATGATTCAGATGTTTAAAAAAAAATTCTATAGGGTGGTCTTCAAAAAAAAAAAAAAAAAAAACCAAAAGACTTTCTTAACGCTGAGTAGAAAAAAAAAACAACAGAATTGATGTGAAATATAATACTCTTAATAAGTGCTTCTTAATAAACAAGGATAAACTATTAAGCATCACTAATAGTCATTTATATATTTATCTCTTTACCAAAACGGCACAGGATCTACTTAGACTTTAAGGCATTTTCAATAACAAGTCAATCTAAGACATTTGAGCAACTGTCTCTCTCATGAAGCAATACAGCTGCTGGACAAGAAGACACTGCTCGGGCGGTGTTGGCCCAGGTCACAGTCAGCCACATGCCTCACTCACCTTATGCACCTGCAGTTGGTACAGGAGCAACACTGAGTTCCAGGGTTCAGTTCTTCATAGGAACAATTTATTTTCATATAACTCAAATAAGGTTTTCCTAAAAAGTTATTTTTCTGTTCTGATTAAATCCAGATTTGAGGCAGGAGACCACCCTTGACTTGATACATATCATTTTATCATTTTACTCTCATCCCCTATTACTGAAAATTAGTAAGAGTACATAATATGTTAAATATGTTAAATAAACATGTCAAACCCAGTTCTGCTCAATTCTGGTGAGATATAGATTTCATTATTAGTCATTTCTGTGGGGTGTCTTAAAACATGACCTCTTTATGAATTTGCATTTATGAATATGCAGGCATTTCTTTACAAGAAAATATATGTTGGCTCTTAAACTTTAACTTTTGCATAGAAGCAGGTAGTAACATAGACTTTCAAGTGGGTGAGAGGGTGAATGTGAACCTGACACTGCACCCAGCCTCCCATGTAAACAGAAGGACATACATAGGTACTGTTCCTCTTCATTGTTCAGACAAGGAAACCAAAGTAAACACGTCCATCCAGGGCCACAGAAGCAAAGCGGTAGCTGTGCTTGAGCCTAAAGAGCTGTCACTCACAGCCTGGCTTTGCTCTTCCAAAACTGTTGACTGCACTGCATAATCCTCAGGATTGCCAAGGAGATTCTAGTTATGTAATCAATCAGCTCATGATCCTGCTACCATAGACACAGGTGTGCAGGATGTATGTATGTATGCATGCATGCATGCATGGTGTTGGGAATCGAACCTGGGACTCTTATATGCTCACACTTCTCTACTCCTTATCTTCATATTTTTGATCCTTGCTTCTTAAGTCCTTTAAATTACATTCTGCTGTTTTGTTATCTTTTTATTTCTCCTATTCTACTTAACTTGCCTGATTTCACAAGCACACAAAACTGTTTTAAATATATGGCATTAAGAGGAACTGACATTTAAATGTCTTAACTGATGCAAAAGGAATTTTTAAACTGTTTTATCAATGAATGATATAAAAACTTTAGGCCCACCTGACCCCCATAATGAGTCTCCCTGTGTTTTAATTACTCCCTTGGCACTGACTGTTCCAGCAATCTGCTGTAACCACAGCGTGTGTTACACTGTACACTGTGTACAGGCAGAGCACACCCATTGTTCAGTTCTCGGCAGCAGAAACTTACATTTCACTCTGTGTTATCTGTTGTGACCTGGATGTTTCCTGACTACTCCCCAAAGCAGTTCAACTCCAGGAAGTCAAAGAATGATTTCTTTTCATCTTTTGCAAGCTACAGCACTCCCTTATTGCATCTGCACATTCTTAGTATCTGAGAGAAAAGGATGGAAGCACTCGCTACTCAGGGCAGTGGGGTTCCTTACAGGCTGTCTGTCTGTAGGAGGAACTGGAGCTGGGCAGGACAGGAGGGTCTGCAGACCGAGCTGTGGGTGTGGGAAGGAAGCCTTCCAGAGAAGACTGAGTGGGCACTGGGATCAATAACACTCAGGTTTCAAATGGAGGAAAGTCTCACTGTTCAGATTCTAGGCTTCTTCACCCACAGCCCTTGCTCTCAGCTGTAACAGAGAAGTGTGCTGCGGAAACAGGAACAGGAATTCCCAGATCTCTGGCCATTTTCTTAATTAGTGCAGTGTTTACTGACAATTATAAACGCCAGTAAAAATTCTCAAGCTTATTTGCTTGCTCTTTTTTTTTTTAAAAATCAAACTATGCAACATGCTTTTTCAAACAACATGCAGATAATGCAACACAGCTGACTCATCACTTCAGGACTCAAGTAAGGAGACAAACAACAAACATCCAATATATTAATCAGGAAAATGATTTTTTTTCCTGGAATTATGTGGCTGTAAACACAAATAAAGCAGTGTTCTGGTTAATAATAAAAATGGAATAGCCTCTTCAAAACCCAAAGGGTTTGGAGGAGAATACCAAAACTGGGAAAAATACACAAACAAATCTGGACAAATTCAACTGAAACCAGGCCTGGCTTCCTAACTGTCCTCAGCAGTAGCAATTATTTCGAACTGTTCATGTCCTGTCAACTCTGCTTCTCTGCAAGCAGCATTAAACGTTCACCATATAGAACTCAAGAGTAAGGGCAACAGCAAACAGAGACACACAGACATACAGTGGTAGACAGACGTACCAGCCAGCAAGGTGACAGGGACAGGAATGTAGCCATCCTGCCCTGTCCAGAGACAGACTGACCTTCCTTGAGACTTTTCTGGTTGCTACCCTCAAGGCATTCCTTTTCTTTGAAAGGTTCGAAATCCTCAGCAGTTAAAATCTCTGGGAAGCCTTGTGGCTGCTTCTTGGAGCTATCGATCATGGTGAAGACTTCTGGAGACAGGCAGCATCCAGCGGGGAAAAGCTTGATTTGCAGGACAGCAGAGAGCACAGAACACTCCTTACAGCGCACTAATCACAGGGCAATTAAGTCTCTAAGTGACATAAGGCAGCCATTCTCTTGGAGTTCCCGGCTTGACCTGCAGACATACTCCATCGGGTGGGAGCGGGAGTAGGGCAGAGGCTTCGAGGCACGACTCTTAAGGTCCCACCCCCTTTCCCAGCCACCCCCCTTCCCTTTGCCATTTCAGCCTCCCCCGCGCTGGCTGCTTCAATCTGCAGCTAGATGGTCCCAATCATCTGACGAGCACTGAGTCAAGCAGTTAAAAATAAATTCTCTAGCATTAAAGAGAAACCTTTGCTGATAACAGGAAGATGAACGGCTGTCTGCCTTCTCTTCCGTGCTCTCTCTAAGCAAAGCCTTGGGCTGTGAAATACTTCACACTGGCCAGAAGAGCCCATGCGTTACTCATGGAGTTCTCCAGCTAAACAAGTGACAGAAGAGGACATCCAAAGGAAGCAGTTTTATCTCTGCAGAGGCACCACACTGAATAAACATGCTACCAGCACATCTGGGGGAAAGCATCTCTTCACTCCCACGTTCCTTTGTGGGAGCCTTTTGCTACACAGGGCTATCCCTGGCAGAGCTTTTTAGCCAGGAATGTGCTGCAAATCCAGCTGCTTCCTTAGCCATTCAGAACCCGTGGAGCAGCAGTTTGCCTTTGTGCCACTAGTTGGCTGAGGGAGCTAACACCACTAGGAATTTTTTTTTTTTTTAAAAGGAGAATTGTTCTCCCAAGTACAAAGCAATCACTAAGAGATGTTCCTAAAAGATTTAATCAGCGATGGGCTGGAGTTTCATTTCACAACCTTTTCTGCAAGGTACAGGTTGCTGCTCATACATGCAAGGGGCACTCTGGCAGAAAATGTTTATGGACAGAAATTCCAGGCAATGAGGAAACAAGTTTGTTTCCATATACACCAAACACATACCAGAAGATACAAGACTCTCATTTTTAGAGTTCAACCTATGTGCCTTTGCATAGAGCTACCAAGAGCTGTAACAAAGAGTCTTGTTGCATAAGTAATTTTACTTGTACACAACCAAGGGATGAGACTAAGCTGGAAAAACGCATGAGAAAATAGCTGGCAGCATTGTCCCTGACCAGTGACCAGGCACGACTGATGGAAGATGAAGAGAGAAGCCTCCAAAGGATGGATATTCCTTCTGAAGAGAAAATGAAGTTATATTAGTCATACACAGCATGGCCCCTGGTGGGCTGAAAGACAGGGTTACATCATGCACACAGGAGAAGCAATATTCCCCTACTGGCACAGATGGGTCTGGATAAAGCATCCTGTCTCTGATTTCAAGGCTAGTGTGCAGTCAACCCATACTATCCTACTAAGATTGCTATCTACCCTTCTCCCACATCTCTGGAGAACGGGATTACACAACATATGACATGTTTCTTGTCAACTAAGACTCCTTTTGAAGCAACAAAAGTCTTCCAGGGTAGTCTAAGCCTACAAACACATAGAAGTGTCTATCACACTGCCCTCAAGCAAACCTCTGCTACTGTCCCCTGTTCCTGGACCTAGTTTCCAGATACAGCCTTCCTGTCCTTACAAAGGAGTCACAAGGACTGACTGCTGTTTACTGGGCACTTCATTAGCACATATGATCCCAGTTGTCCTGCTGAGCTTCATGGTGATTTGAACATCATAGACATTGAAGAGCAAGACCAGGATCACAAAGGCTTGGAACTGAACCAAAGTTGCTGCTCTCCAAACCTGAAGGTCTTTTTATTGCACTGTACTGCCTGGCTACAATAAGCCCTAGTTCTAAGTTTTGGCTAGAGACACGCAGCAGCGGAAGTCACGAGTTTATGATATCCCTGCTCTTTGGGGAGTGACCACAAGTCACTAATTTATAAAAACATTTTACCTTTTTATGAAGCAGTAATACTTTATTTATGTATCTATCAATCAGATATTCTGTTGATGGACTTGCAAAATCAGTATTATCAACTCAGTTTACAGATGGGAAAACTGAGGCCTAGGAAAATTAAATTCTTTGTTAGAGATAGCATATCTCATAAGTGAAGGCCAGGATTCTCATAAAATAACCGTGGCTCTAGGTCTTACATCTTACAGTACTTTGCAGAAGAAACAGTCAAAACAACAGGGGGCATGTGCTTTCCTAGGGTGCTGTTCAAATGTTTTCAGTCTATAGGTTCAAACACACACACATTTCAAGTCATACTCATCACTTTTCTTTTTCCTGAGACAGGGTTTTTTCTCTGTGTAGTCCTGGCTGTCCTGGAACTCACTCTGTAGACCAGGCTGGCCTTGAACTCAGAGATCCACCTGCCTCTGCCTCCCAAGTGCTGGGATTAAAGGTGTGTGTCACCACTGCCCAGCGTATATTCATCACTTTAAAACTCAAAAAGGTCTCTTTGTAGGAAACTCTGCAGGCATGTTATCTTTCCATGTAAGTATCAGCATTCCATCAATGAAGCACTATCTGCTGTAGGTTTATATTAAAGTCTCAGCTTTGTAGTTTTGAAAAGAAATAATTTCTCTAGTAATGGAGATACCTAAAAAATGTTTTTGCTGTTTTTCAAAGGATTTGAAATAGTTTCAAATTCACAAAGCATTTTCTCCAAACTTTCTGTGAGAATTTCTGATACTATCTCTTCAAGAACATTGTTGAGCATGTTCCTACACATAAGGCTACCATTTTACAGAACCACAGCATTAAGAGTCAGTACTGAGCTCTCTTGCTTTAGCTTTCTTGCTCCTGCTCTGTCCTTTCACCATTCTCCCCCCTCTCCTCATTCCCATCACCCCTCTCTCTCCACATGCGCATGGCTGGCTTCTACTTCTCTGCTCTCCCTCTCTCTCTTCCTCTCCCCCCCTCTCTCTCTTCCTCTCCTCCTCTCTCTCTCTCTCTCTCTCTCTCTCTCTCTCTCTCTCTCTCTTCCTCTCTCTTCCTCTCTCTCTTCCTCTCTCTCTCTCTCTCTGTCTCTCTCTCCCTCTCTCCCTCTCTCCCTCTCTCTGTCTCTATTACCCTCTAAACTCCCCTCCCCATGCTCTGAAAAAACTCTATTCTATACAAAAAAAAAAAAAAAAAAAAGAGTCAGTATTGAGAGATGGAGGCTGACAAGCTACTGTCATCAACCCACAAACTCCATCCAAGTTCCAAATTGTCCAAAGAGTAAAAGGGATCCAGAGCTAGGTCCATGCGGCTCTTCTAGAACAATCTGCAGTTTGGGTTTGAGGACTGCATCCTTGTGATGAGACTAGGTGACACAGTTGGTAGGAAGACTATCATCCTGTCTATAGTTACAGACGTCCCTCAGCTGCTGCTCTCCGGAGAGAGGTGAACTTGGTGGCTTACTGCACACTGGCTAGGCATATTCACAGAAGAAACATTCAGGTTTTCTTCTAAGGGCATCATGTTCCTATAAGTCTTATTTTGGGTCCTTATTTCTTTCCTTTTTAACACTATATATACTATTCTAAAATAGGAAACCATGACTAAATAAATAGGGTAACTTGCAATGATGAGTTTAAATTTTTTTCAGAAAGAAAATTAAAATTAAATAGCACTATCATTGAAATAAGATCTCTAAAGTCTTCATCCTTATCATTTAAACAATGCATTTTTGTCAAGGATGATGGTGTATTTCTATAATCCCAGCATGTGGACACTGAAACGAGAGGATAGCAGTTAGTTTCAAGGCCAGCCTGGACTATAGAGTGAGATTATTCTAAAAACAAAAATAAAAACAATAACAATGAAACCCCCTGTTCAGACTGGTGGAGCAGGGTGAAGACTAGCACATGGCCTAGGGTCCCCATGATTCATTCTCAGGCCTCACTGTTCTTATTACAGATGGTTTTATTGCTCCATGGCAAAACTAACTGCATATGAATGTCTCATGGTGTGTTATAACTTGCTTAAAATGGTGGTATACTCAATCAAGAGATGATAGAGCACTCACATTAGCTCAAAGAAGCTGTTTGAATACTTTCCGTTTCTAAGCTTTACAGTTACATAAACAGAGAACTGGTTATAAAAGATTCATAACTAAGAGCTCTCCTTGGATTCTCTTCTAGCAAGTACTATGAATTCTCAGAAGTCAGTCACAGCTGTAGTGAGAAGGAAATGACACAGCTTTGAAACCTTAGCAAAGGTGTAGAAGATGACAAGAAAGGAAGTGGACTGACTCCCAGCAGACTGGATAGCATGGTCACATTATGGCCAGTGATGCTGAGATAATAGGAAACCCTGACAGGTGGAGCTACCCTCTTCATCCCAGTGCCCCATCACAATTCTTTCCTAGTCACATTTCATGAAGATGTATCATCATAAGGTTCTGCAGCATGAGAACATGCCTGTGGATGTACATGTTAAGTGGGTATTTTACACTCAGACCTCATACAGTGGTTTTCACCCTTGCAGCACAGACTTTTTCTAAAAATTGATTTTAATTGTGTATGTGTGTGTGTGTGCATGCACATGTGAGCACACATATATGTGCAGATACCCAGAGATCAGAAAAAGCACTGGGTCCCCTGGAGCTTGAATTACAGGAATTGTGAGCTGCCTGACTATAGATGCTGGGAACCAAATTTGGGTCCTCTGCAAGAACAGCAATACCCTTATCCACCGAGCTATCTCACCAGCCCCCACCTCCCTCCATAAAAAATTCTTTCTGTAAAAGGGAAGCCAATGTCTCTTATCTTGAGGAAAAACCCAGCAGCATTAGGGTAAATTGTATATATGAAGCCTTCAATGAGAAAACATCAAAATGTTTACCACCCATAACCATGGCTTTGAGATCACTAGAAACTTTTTAGCATCTTTCCATCCTCAGCACCTAAGACGTTGAGTCAAATGTAATATGTGGCAACATAATAATTAACAAATAATCATTATGTATTTATTAATATTGGTAGTCCTACAAGGGAGTATTACTCAGCAATTAAAAATTATATCCAGCATCATGGATGAACTCAAGATAAACACACTTAATGAAGGAAAAGAGAGGACACGGTCCTCCTGATTTACCTCCCTTTCCCTTACAGCTTCCTGCTGGGCCGGCTGGGATCAAAGTCTCATTTTCTACATGTTACTGTTGTTACTTTTTTTCCCCCTAATCTGGCACTACTTGGTTAAAACATAGCTATCCAGGTCACTACAGAAATTTCCTCCCCAAGCTTAAAAAATGAAAACGCAATTAAAATTTTTTTCATAAAGGAGCTGGATTGAAGGCTTAGTGGTTAGGAGCACTAGCCATTCTTGCAGAGGACCCGCCCAGGTTCAATACCCAGCACTCTGTCTGTAACTCCAGTTCCAGGGAATCTAATGTCCTCCTCTGGCATCTGAGGGCACTGCTTCTGCATGCATGTGATATACGGTCATACATACCGGCAAAACAAAAACAAACAAAAACAAAAAACAAAAAAACCCCCTCAAAATAATAAAAATAATAAAATGAAAAATTCTCAATTAATTACTTTATTAATTTAGCTAGAGAGACAATTCAGCAATTAAGAGCCTCTACTGCTCTTCTAGAAGACTTAAGTTCAGGTTGTAGCACCCATGTTGAGAGGCTCAGAATTAACTCTAACTCCTGGGAATCAAACACCCACTTCTGGCCTTGTGAACACCTCTTTGCATAGGACCAGATACATGAATAAAAAATAAACCTTATCAAGTACTGCACGACAACATCAAAAACCCACCTGCATGCATGTGGAGACCTGCCAGAGAAGTTGCAAGCACAGCCATGTAGGATGACAGAAATAAATCCTCAGCATGGTAGGAGTTAGGCGCACAGTGGCTATGATGCTAAGATCTGCTACTGATGCCAATTTCTCTAGTGACACACAGAGATATCTATCTGTCCAGGATTTCACAGCTAAGTTTCCTTTAGCTCTAAAGTCCTGCCCCTTCCCCAGAACCATCTGGCCCCTAAACTTTATCAGTCTACTTGTGATACCATTGCCCCTTAAATCACTCATTCATGGTGTAGAGTTTGGAGTCAGCATACAAGGAGCTCTGGTTTGTATCCACATTAAGCGCCACCCTTGGTTATATGTAACTCAGCCACATTACACCAGGAAGAATGAAATCATCTACTAAGTGTTCTTAAATATCTATGTCTTAACTTAAGCATGGGAGCACTCAAGAGTGGCTCATACCCAAGGCATGGCTTCCGCAGTGCCATCTTAGTGAGTCACACACTCCCTGCACGGAGCATCTTAGGGGTCATGACAAAGGTAGAGATGAAAAGTGTGGCTGAGGAAGGTTTTCTCAGAGAGTGGGACTGACAGCCCTGTCACTACAGATTAGTATTCTGCGAGAGTTGGGTTGGGTGGGGAAAGTAGTGATCCTAAGAGCAGAATACCCAGATTCAAATAAAGACTGTCACATGTGGGTAAAGGTGTTTGCTGTACAAGTTTGACAACCCAAGTTCCACACCTGTCCCCCAGAGTAGGAGAGAGCTGACTCTCAAGAGCTATCCCAATGGACTTATATATCTATCCATAGAAATAAATAAGTGTAAAGGGTTATTTTGTATGCAAGTGAGCCATAAAAGGATGGCAGACAGGTAATGGATCAGAAAAACATTCACAAAACTAATCCCTGAAAATTCCCCTAACTAGATGGAAAACATAAATTTAAGAAATCTACACATGTCCAGTGGGGCAGACTCGTGTATACAAATGGAAGGGTCTCCAGAAGCATAAAGAAGTAGCCAGAGAGCACTACAGCCTAATACTTTCATGAGTTCCTGGCTAGCTTAGACTACACAGTGTGACTGTGTCTCAAAAGAACCAATGAAAACAAACAGCAATGACAAAAACATATTAGGTGTCAACAACGGGGGGGGGGG
>JADRCC010229163.1:0-14637 GCA_019843855.1 Hylomyscus alleni
AAAAAACATAGCAGCCAAGAAAAGATCCATCCCTTCAGAGAACTCTCTGTCCTTTTGGTAAATAAATGTTCCTGATCTCTAAACCTAGAGCTTTTAAATTGTACGCTTGCTAGAATCTGCTCCCATCTTGTGGTGGGCATTCTGAGCTTTTACTTTAACTTTTAATAAATCTTTATTTTCACTCTTTGTATGAGATGGTTTATCTTGTCCAGCTCACTGCCTCAGACATCACAGACAACACAGGACATCACAGACAACATCCCCCATAGCAGAAGATTCCCAATGCAAGTTATACAAGTTAAATGGAGTCATAAATATCACCATGCACATAATATAAGTAATAAACTACAATTAGTATTTCAAATGAAGACTTCTTTTAAGAACAATCTAAAAATAGATTATTTCTAAAAGGAGTTTTTCTCAAGATTAAAAAAAAAATCCCTATTTTTTACTGTGAAAACTAGAACTCAATGTCAAGTCTTCACAAACTTTTGAATCATCATTAAGAAAATAAATACAAATGAGAGAGCAAAAACACATCTTTATAGGTTAAAGAAAGGTAGAAGTATGTTCTATTACATATGAAACTATATTTCCAGTATTCATAGTAATTCCTGACACTTTGTACGAGCAATAATAATAAAATACCTAAATTCCAAGTGTTAATTCATACTTGGATATGAACACTATTGTCCAAAGACTGAGATGTGAAATGTGATAGCTTTACACCACACACTTCTGCAGGATTCCATGATTTGTATGAGTATGAACAATCCACACCTCACACACTCCAAGCTTGTGTAAATAAATTTTCAACTTAAAATGCAGCATCAATTATGATCAGGGCCTTGGATAGCCTATGCATTATTAGAAATGCCACTACTGAGAATTTCAAGAAAGCTATATCCAGGTACAATATTTGCACACAAATGTGATGCATATAAACAAAGATTATGAATCATAGTGCTTGTTAAGGTGTCCAGTAAAGTGCTATGAATCATCATGATTTAAAAACACAAAAGAGACTTAGTTATATTATGATCTATGTCATAAACAAACCAGGCTTCTGATTTTCTTCCACCTGTTAATTAGTGAAGACTCCAACAGTTATGTGTGATTGCCAAAGAAGAAAATTTTAAGAGCCAAATTTCTGGTTTCTGGTGTTAGGTAAGACAGGTCAAAGCTGTTTCTCTCTGCGGTGCTCTGCCCAAGCCTGACAGCAATATAAAGTGTAGCAAGGCAGCGGTGAAGATAAAGGACAGAATGTTGGAGAAGTACAAAGCAAGTCAATACTACTGTGCTATCTCCCACCTCTTGCCTGCCTTCCGGGCCCGCAGCCTTCTTGTGCTCCAGGGACCTCCTGCTGAATGCTCCACGGAACTAACTGGCACCTGCGCCATTTGTGCGTCTTCCACCTACAGGAGAAGGATAAAATCTCAGGGAGAGGAGGCAGAGATGGCAGGCAAATCAGAGAGAGAATGTCGTGTTAACAAAAAGCAGGCTATTTACCCACAGTTGGTTTTACCTGAGTTGAATTTAGCCACATACTATAAATATAAATGCGAATATGAATATAAATAAATATAAATATAAATACAACATAATAAAGAATTCTTTCTGTGCTACTAGAGACAAGATTATATCATTGGCAAGTTCTGTAGAAACAGACTCCACAGTGACAGAGGGTATTTGGACTTCTTATTCATACCACCAAGAGATGGCCCAGCTGGCACCAGAAGTATTGCATTCCACTAAGTAAACTCCAGGCCTGCCAGGAGTCCCCTGGATATTACCCTTTTGATGATCACTGCAGAGGTAACAGTAAATCACAATATCCCAAAACACAAACAAATTCCAAAAATCCATGCATTGGACAAATAGTCGGTAATGTTCATAATATAGACGCATAGTAGCAATATCTGTCATCTCGGAATTAACGATACATGTATTAAGATGTCAAATTGACCCTAATCTCCCCTTAAATCAGTATGTTGTGATTTCACATTTAATTACTTAATTAATGTCATGGTATATGGCGTTTCATTTGTCATAAGGACTGCCATCATGTACTTCAGCAAGGTACAATGTGAAAATTTTTAGTTATAATACCAAGGAGGCCATATTTCTGCAATAAAATTTTGAGATTATGTGTAGCATCGGTGACTTTAAATTTCCAGGAAGTGAAAATTGACAAATAGAAAATAAGATCTCACTAGCAGTGCAGAGGAACAATGTCCTGAGCCACAATGCTCACACATAGGAAAATCAAGTATTCTTTGAGACAAGGGAGACATTCTTGATTAGTCCCATCTGACAAAGATAATGCTCCCTAAAGAACAAGATGTGATTTGTTGTTCTTACATCCTTTCTTCATTTTTTACAATTTATATCAGCATAAGGCAGTCTCCCCACCTACTAACGCTACGTCCACAGTTGGGAAATTGACAAATATATTTGCCTCATGAGAGGTAACTTGAGAAGTGGAGAAGTTCTAAGAAATACAACAGGTGCAGAATGGTAGCTCCAGCAGCAGCGAGCATCCTACTGAGAGGCTGGAAGGAGTACCAGCCTGAAAGATGGTGGTCAGGAATTACCAAGTTTGCCTCCTTTCCCTCCCTTACCTGTAGCTGTGACATGTGGGAGGGGCCTCACAGGCCTTCTCTTCATACAGTGGGTCTGAGCATTCTCTGCCACCATTGGCTGGCAGCTGAACGATGACCCGCTGTCGAGACTGCTTTCTGGCTCCAGAGTCCCCTGCGATGAAGCAACATCTTAACCTTCGTATATTGCACTGATAACAGAATCTCTCAATACCAATCGGCGTTGACGAAAATTCCCTGTCTCCGGCGACATGTGCTCTGATGAATGAGAGGCATCTAGTCTTTTCATCTAGTCTTTTACTATTTGTCTCTTAGAACACTTATACTGAAAACCCAACTTACATTTTAAAATGTAAAGAGTGAAGAGCAACAGTTCCAGAGTCAACCGGTCCCTCTCCTGTGCATTTTCAAAGTAATTGTTCTTTCATATTACTCTGCCCCCTTGAGAAATAGGACAGATCTAATTAAATCCTTCCTTTTACTGTAAGTTTATCTTATGTCATCTCCTGTAGCCCTGTTTGTCACATGGGACACATACACTTGTCATGAACCTTCCTTAGGAGAAGATATTCAATATTCCAATGCTATTTCTTTGTTGTTCTCTTTATTTGAAATTCACAGCTTATTCCAGCTATTCATTATTCATGTTAAGCAGCCTAAACTCAGGACACACTCTGAGCACTGTGCTCTCAGTAGAGAAACAACAGGAGTTTCCAAAGAAAGACTCCTTTAAGGAAGTGTCAAAAATAGCAGTAATTACTGTAAGTAAATAACTCCAAATGATTTCTAAAAATTGGGAGAAGGGTAAGCTTTACCTTCAAGAAAGGAGTTGACAGTATGAATGTATTACTGCCTGAATGATGTTAAAATTTGTTTTTTAGATTATAAGTACAGATAAAAGGTTTATAAGCTTTGATGAACTATATTTCAACTTTCCATATGCATATCTTTTAAGGGCGAGTAGCTTACATGGCATAATTTCTCTTAGAAAGAACTATGTAGAGAATTATGCTAGAAGATAACATAATTATTCCTGCATTTACATGACTTTGCAAGATTGTTAAAATATTTCATACACAGACTACAGGAACAGGGAATTTTTATAGAGTTTAACAACCTTTAAGAACTGAAGTTTAATCAGAAAAGAAACAAAACATTTCAAAAGTCATTGTTATAAGATAAAATGATTTGAAAGTGAAAATGTTATCATAACAGTATCCTTTTTCATGAACTCAAGGTGTCCCATAACACAATGGTAGGTAAACGGTGGCAGCCATGCTTAGAAGAGGCTCTTGTGCCAGACAGAAAAGTTGATCAGGTCCCAGTGATCTCCAAATGTCAGTGCTGGAGAAGGCGTTTAAAAGCAGCAACAATCCAGTAGAGAGCTGTGTCTAAATCCAGAACTACTAAGTTAACATGCTTCGTAGCTGAGTTCGGGAGTCTTTTTAAAAAAGCTTTTCAGGAGCTTGCGATGAACAGTTGGGGAAAGGAAGAGTGTAGATGGCTATGTGCGCCTTGCCCCAATTTAAGTGTCTGTATTAGTGTAAATTGTGGGGACTATTCCCATTGTGTGTGGATCATGTTGATAATGACAATAATTATGTTAATGAATAATTGGAATACTGTAGTTAATGGAGTAGGGAATTGGGGACTGGGATTGCTGGCAACCAGGAATTGAAATAGTTGGGAACACTGTTGTGTATGTTTAATTGTAATGATATAAATTTGAATACCAACTCTGGATTTTTATAAATTTAATATGATTTATCCAGAGAAGATCTAAGAAATGTCAGTAGTAATTGCTTGGTATTAATACTTCTTTATTATATTATTCAAAGGGCTTCTAGCTGCAGACCCAGGTGATGGATGCCTCTAACTATTCAGAGACAAGAGCATTTTCATTTCTCTCCATGCTTTTCAGAATCCATTGTGCTTCCATTTTTCGTGTTGGTCACTGGAATCTCAGAGCTAATTTTCATCTCTATTACAGGAGCATACATTAACTTTGATTTTTTTTTTTTTTTTGCTATTTTTCTTCAGTCCTTTTGTACTCTCCCACTTTAGTACTTTATTCTGCCTTTCTATTATTTTGAGTATTTATTTTATTTTAGGATATGCATAGGATCAATATTTTGTAAAAGAATATAAAAACTAAATATACTTGTGATTGTTTGGTTAGCATCTGAGGAAGGATTTCTTTATTTTCTTCCTCTGTCTCTCCCTCTTTCTCTCTCCCCCTCTGGCTCTCCCCCCCTCTGGCTCTCTTCCCCTCTGTCTCTCTATCCCTCTGTCTCTCTCTTAGTTTATCTTCTTCATTTGGAAAAAGATCACCAACATATGAGTCTTTGTTTCCCTGATAATCTAAATATTTAGAAGAAGTCACTCATAATGCTTTTAAATTTGCCTAAGGTAATCTAACACAGAATTAAGGTGAATGAATGGGCATTGGCATACACAATGAGTTCATCATTAATGGCTGCTTATAAACTTAAGTTCTTAAGCATTGACATTTCAGATATGGTCTGGTAACTAGTCAAGGATGTTCCAATTCATGTGTTTCTTTCTTTATTTTACTTGTTTCTACTTTTGAAACACATACGTTATCTAACATACAAGTTTGTTATATTCTTCTGGTATCTTTTTTTTTTATTCAGACTATACATACACATGTATGTTACAAATCAAAGCTATGGGTATTTTTCTTCTTTAATTGACTAGACAATGATATTCTATTTATTCTTATTCAGCATTCAAAATTTTTTATCTCATGTAGTCAGAGGATAAATGTTGTGTCCTGATTAGACTGGAACACTTCAAACTGCAGCACTTAGAGAGAAAATTTAATGGTGTTACACAGGAAATATTATGACACCCGAATTTCTTCTCTGATTATAGATAAGTGCCTGCTTGTCTGTTCACTTTAGGACTCAATAAAGATATAAACCTTCAGCTATAGAATCTGTAGGGGAAAAAAAGGAAAATTCTTCACTAACTTTTTATAGATTAGAGTAACAACTTATATCCAGAAAGGATTTATACTTTAAAGTACCCATTGTTCAAAATTCATGAATAGTTTTTGAAAGTTAACAAGTACACACCCATTTGATGACCAAACCTATCCATGAATTATTTCAGATATTTGTTGACAGTATTTTTTATGAAGGCATATCATGGGAGAGAAATGAATAAAATTTCAAATGACCGGATTTTATTCTTCCTTGAAATCTAACATGTTTTGTTCCATTTTCTGCAATACTACCTGTAACTTTACACCTTAAACTGATTTTAGAAGAAGGGCTGCACCAAGTTCTAATAAATACAAAAAACATATAAAATTAGGCTTTACCTGAAAATTTAAATTCAAAAGAACTATTCCATTTCAGAATTAGTTATTTGTTTTTGTCATTGCCTCTTACTGAACACAAAAGAAATTGTAATTATATGCTTGCTAGTACAATTTCAGCATCACTTGAATTAGTGTCATTTAATAACAAAATAGTGGAAAAGTTAGTCCCAGGCCCTGTTGTGTTTTTCTCACCACAGACTCCTTGTGCTCAGTTACAGAAGTCAGCAGGGAAGCAGAAAAATTTTCTTGGGGAACACAAAGAAATCTTCTGCTATTATCTCTCTACTACCCCGCTCCTTTTCTTCAATACCTGTTTTTTTATTTTTGTTTTTGTTTTTGTTTTTTTGTTACTACTTTTAAACCCAAGAGCTGAGGTTTATGGTCTTTGAAAAAATTTTCTTCTAGGAGTCTTAGCATATAGCTTTCACTAAAATTGATAGAGCTGGGTTACTGTCCAAATGACTGAGCCTTTGCCCGGCCATGTAGATTTCTACCTATGTCCATCTATCACCAAATGGAGCCCCTTGTTTCCATGGCATTCTTGCACAGAGGGGTCATTCTCACCACAGAAGCTTCAAGGAAGCACTGTCACCTACTGGCTACTCGAGTTTTTAGCTTAGAACAATTAACTACATATGACAAAGTGATCAATGTAATTAAACCCACCATACTCATATTATACGTCTTCCTTCATTATACTCCGGATCCACACCATTGTTCACAGGCACAATCTGTTACTATTCTCTCATTTCTCTCTGACTTCTGACGTTTCTATCCATACATTCATTTGGAATATCTGGTTTCTCATCTTCAATGACTTCATTAACATTTTCAACACTTCCTTTGACAGATGCTACTTACTTGCATTTAGCTATTCCTCCTTCTTTCTCCTTTCTTCTACCTTTATGATTCTCCAACTCTCCTAAGCTTCCGACATTAACTTTATCTACCTTTGGTCTACCTAGTAGCGGCAATGTTCAAGATACTTCACGAATTCGTCCCCTTGACATAGCCTTCACTACAATCCCTTCTCTTTCTATTTCACCTATCACTTTCAGTTCTTTGAGAGTAACAAGTTCATCCCATTTTAGATACTGTATGGAAAAGTGTTGTGCCTCCACTCACTTCATAGCCTTCTCTGTATCACATCAGTAGCTTGGTCTTCTGTTAAGGCAGTGTTATTACCATCCGTACTTCCATATTTTCATTTATAGATATTTTATATACTGACTATTTTTCCAACTTGACAGTTCACCTAATATTTATCTTAATAAAATACTTTGAATTCGATGGGGCTGACATATATATTTTATAGCACTTTGTCATGATCTATTGTTGATTTTATGACCTCATTTCCATCTTAACTCAACTAACAATATCAAAAGAACTTATGGCTCTCCTTGGCATCCTATCTCTCTTCTTTTGCATTGTCTTGGAATAGTCTTGACTCTGCTCAAAGCCAATTATTTTCTTCTGATTCTTTCACCTTAAGGTTGCTATTATGAATTAAGTTACACTGACAGCCCCGTTGAGGAATCTCTTTTTAAGTGTATGGCTAAGTGATAATTGGCTGCTTCCTAGACATTACACCATAGATGATTAGCTTGTTTGCTTTGTCATTTTTCAAAGTGAAGTTACTTCTCTTTACTCTCTACTTTCTCTGACTGAGCCTCATGCTCAGTGATGGTTCTTTCTTTCTACAACTTAAACGATTAAAAAACTAGTTACCTCACACATCTCATAACTCCAGGATGCGATCTTGTTAGCTGATGAAACCTTATGTTTGGAAACATTATAGTTACTTGGAAAACATTACAGAGTGAAAGATGAATGATGGCTTTAAATGAAGTGTTGAAAGCACCGAACATAATAACCTGATTAGGAAACTCATAGTTATTAATAATTCAGTTCAAATTTTCTGAGCAAGTTTCATTCTAGTGTGATTAAATGTTTTCCCCAGAAGTTTCTCAGAAAGATTGCTTCCAATATACAACTAAAGCATTTGCCGTGTGGTGAGCACATTCAAGTGCACTGTGCCTGTCCTACAGGAGTGTGTAACTGTTATACTAAGCCAAAACCTGAGCCCAAACAAAACAAAACACAAGGATTTACATATAATGTAATCTGGTGTAATGTAATGTATAACCTGCATCACTGAGGTAACGAACAGCACCAATGACTCTGGAGATCACAGCCTATATAGTAAAGTATGTTACTTGATAAGGACCAAACCAACAATATCAGATTTTCTGTGGCTTTTAGGAAAATAAAGAAATAAGATCTTAAAGTATATTTTTAAAAACTCAGAAAATGGCATTGCATTTTATAAAATTCATATTACTAACATTTTTTTCCTTTTTACAGTTAAATTAATGTTATGTAACTATTTTTACAAAAGCTAATGTGAATGAGAATTATAGTTCACATGTCAGAACGGCTAATGGACTTGACCTTCAATAGCACACTAACAAAAAAAAAACTTCATGTGCGACATATCTGTCATCCCAGCCCTTGGGAAATAAGACCAGGGACATCAAAACTCTAAGATCATCTTCACTCAGTTAGTAAGTTCAAAGCTAACATGGAATAAGTGACTGCCTCCAAAACAAACAAACACAACAAACAAATACAACAAACACAACAAATTAATGTCAGTCACTAAGCTACTAAGAGTTTACAACTACAAAACAAAAAAAAATGTAAAAAAAATCATCTTGCTCCATTAGCAGTTTAATTTGATGTAATATTTCAATGCACTCTATAAAACACAAAAATAAACTTCCCAGATGTGGTGATATAGACCTCTAATTCCAAAAACTGACCCATTAGGCAGGAAGATTCTAAGGACTATGCCAGCCTGTTCTATAGACTGAGGTCCTATCTCGACAAGAACAAACAAAATTCCCCAGTCTTATGTCTCAACTAAATACAATGATATTTTGCAAAAGAATCAATTATGACATTCAGAAAATTAAGAGGTTTAAAATAAAATTCAGCAAGTTAAAAAGGTCATTAAGCTAGAAATTAACTCTTAATTGCAAAGCTCCCATCAGAGTCAAGACGCATGAACACAAGGAAAGCCTCAAGTTACTGTACTCAGGTTTAGAGAGCGCGCAGGAAAACAGGAGACAATGTTGTCTTTCACACCGAGACAAAATGGGCTGTTACTGTGTAAGTGGGAGGGAAAGTGTGAAAATTTCTCTCAGTGGGAAAGCCAAAAAAAAATGTCCTGAAGGGAAATAAAAGATTTATCAGGGGATCTTCCATGATAATAAAAGTCTTTGCACATCCCAAAAGCCAAATCCCAAACCCGGCAGCCAACAAACAGTCTTGGAAATGCCTCATGGCACATAAGGGTTGGCAGGGAGACAGCTTGGCCATTTTTCTCTTTGCTTTATTCCCATCCTTGAGTCACATAATTGAATCCTTAGCAAACTTGGTCTCAGGCTATTTCTTGCCTGTAAGTAGTTTAGAAGCCATGTGTACTGTGGGCACTGGAAACTCTCTTTAAACTTCAGAAGGCCAGTATATATTCTTTCAGGATTTATGAAAGATAAGATTTATCAATAAGATCTAGCATCGTTTCAACCTGAGGCATACAATGAAACTTCAAGGGAGTTTCTAGCTAAAAACTTACTGCCTGTCAGGTAGTCTAACATAGTATTATTTCTAGGGAGAAATCCAAATGGTTTGACATTCATGAAAAGACCAGACAAGGCCCTACATAAGAATCACAACAGAAGTCAGACATCCTGCTGAAGAGGGATTCTGGGTGAAGAACCTCCAGTCAGTACTCCATACCTTCTCTGCATGAGGTGGGACATGGTGTCCAGTCACTGTATGGAGTCACGATACAATCCTTCCTACAAGGAAGCAAGCAGGGCCTCACTGTTTCAGGCCGAAGGCTTTCAGGACACCTGGAACAAGCAAGGGAGTTATTCAGCCTTTAACAAGCCACAGAACCACGTTTCTTAATTTCCTTCCAATTTTCGTTGCTATATGAATGACAGTCAGCTCATGAGCTTCTGTTATTCAGCATTCAAGGCTGCTTATAAGAAGCACCACTCACTCAGCTAACTTAATTCTCTCCAGCTGTACCTGGACGAGAGTACTCATGCAAATATGTAGACTCAAGGACATTCATGCTGTCTAGAAGAAATATAATTTCCATATCCTTCCCTGTAGAATAATTTCTATACTAGTAAATATTTATTTTCTACTATATGTAATAAAAAATTTGTGGGGTTTCAAATTATCAATGTTAGGATTCAATTCCTGTATCCGTAGCTAAATATTTCATAACAAGACAAACACTATCAAGACAAATATTTCTTAATAATAATTATTAATAGTAGTATTACAATCCTGTATATATTTGCATGTGTGTGTGGGCTTGGACATGTGACAATGGTTAGTTGGTGGCTCTGGAACTGAGCTAACATAGCCTGTCAAGATTGTTCTCTCTCTCTCTCTCTCTCTCTCTCTCTCTCTCTCTCTCTCTCTCTCTCTCTCTCTCTCTCTCTCACACACACACACACACACACACACACATCCTCTTCCCCTCTGTTTCATTCTCGATTTTTTGTCGTAGGATTCTTCTATATAGTGCTGGCTGGCCTGAAACTTAACCTGAAGACTAGGCTGGCCTCAAACTCAGAGATCCACCTCCTCTGCTTCCTAAGTACTTGGAATACAGGTGTCTGCTGTCAAACACAGTTGCATATCAGTCAACTTTAAAGAACTAAATTGTGAATAAAATAGTTAACACCATTTGTTTCCAATAATTTTTATAGCATTTATTGATACTTCATTTTCAACATATTCTATAATTATGTCCTTTCTCACACCTAAATATGATACTATTTTCTATTGTATAAATGTGACTCTTTAAAACATTGGGCAGGAAAAATATTTAAGTATGAATCGCAGAAATTGATGTGATTTTAAAATTTAGAATTTTATAGTCTTATAAAATTATAAAATTTAGTCTTATAAAATATAGTCTTATAAGTCCAGTCTTGGACTTATAATTTAATTTGAAAACATTCAAAGAATTCTTTTGGGATTATGGAGCTACTGGTCCGTAATTATTATTGAAGGCAATTCTTTTAAATGAGGCATTTTATAACTTTAACAACAGGAGGCCATTACTCAACTGTGTGCTCTTCAAATATGTAGCCCAAAATAAATCAATGGGATTTACAGTGTTGTCATTGACCCTCCACATATTCTTTTAGTTTGGAAATAGCCACAGCAAGATACTTGGCTAACTGTGGAGAGCAAAATTACCAACAACAAAGTCACTAAATGAACACACGAAGATAAATTATACAGCCTCGACTGCAGCCAATAAAATGAGTTCCGACTTCCTTTGGTGAGGCAATTGTTTCAGTCAACATGCTGCTGTTCCCTGGAACTGTTTGTATTTAGCATGTGTGGTTTAAATCAAAGAATTGATTTCTCCCTCCTCCCAATTTTATTCAAGGTCAAATTAAACAGATGTGATGGGAGTTGAAGTTTGTTACTTGGGAGGATAGATAAGATCAATAACATTGATTTTGCCATCTCCCAGTAATCTATTTTATTAAGAAGAGTTTAAAACAAGGTTCCTATTTGCATTTTTGTTTCAAATGGTTTTCATTGGAAAGCATTCACTGAATTTAACCTAGTACTTAAGGAGAAGGGCAATAACATTTTCTTTTGAACTTAAATGTGTTTGATTTAATTCCCTACAGTTTTAAGGGCAAAGGAAACTGACATGATTTAACAAATCTATGGGTGTATCTAGATCATTGAAAAACAGCTGTAGCCACATATTAAGTTTGTTCTGGATTACTGTGGTGATCTGATATGATGCATCAGGACGGACTTCTTATTGAATGACCTCATGAGATTGGATCCATCAGATCTTTTACACAGAAGTCCTTGTTCACACACATACCCTTCACCCCTGGACAGTATTTTATTTTGTAGTAGCTCTAAGTTGCAACTTTTGAAAGGCCATTAGCCTGCAAACAGACAGAGGAAGCCTTTTACAAATTGGTACAATAGTGTTCATCTTGTCTGATCTAGTGAGCACTTCTATCTTTGTTCTCATCTCAGCAAGAACCAGGATCCTCCAGGATGTAGAACTTTCACCCCTGCTGCTGCTAGCACCATTGCATTTTAATATATTGCAAATTAATTTCCTGAGTGAAATTAATAACCTGAGTGTAATTTCCATTAACATTGGTTTGGGGGTTACCATGTGAAGTGTGAAGAATAGTTTCTTTTCTATATATTCTAAAATATCAAATTATATAAATAACTACACCATGGAGCTAAATATCTCTAATATCTGGAATGTTAGCCAGATAAAAGTGCTTAATGGGTCTCTTGTTTATACCCCTTGTTTATGGGGATTTCCATATGTCAGATAAATTATTCTCATCCTCTTGGAAAATTTCCTAAAACAAAACAGAAAATCATGTGTCTGGAAAAGTCCAGATAGGAGAAGGGTATGTAATGGGATTATGGAATTGCTAAAAGAGGATAAGAAGAAGAGAGAGGAACCTGGATGCTTTATATGCCACAGAGCTAAAGTCACTGAAGAAAATAGCAAACGAAGTGTTTTTCATTCTTAAACAGCATTTCCCAAAGTTTATTGAGTGACTACATCAGAGTATTTTTCATTATATAATCTTTTCAGCTGACTTTGAAAATCAAAGCTAATAATTTGGAAGAGACAAGGCCACCCTTAGACCTAGGCTCCATGTGGCTAAGGGCATTTCAATTACTGAGAAAGTTATGCTGTTTCAAAAACTAAATAGAATGTTTCCCCTCAAAAGAATTTTTTTTTTTAGAAAAAGTATTAATTTTTTTCTCAGAATTGATTATCTTCTTTATACATTGCTTATTTTTGCTTATCACTATCATAGAGCATTCTTAACACTTCAAGTCTGTTTTTTTTTCTCCTTTCCACTAGCAAATTCTTCTCTTGTTACCATCTTCTTAATGCATATGAAATTGATGGATTTTCTACTTATCATAACAGCTATCTTGTCCCAAGGCTCTCTGTTGAAAGTAAATGGTTACTCCTTTTACCACAGGAAGATGTTCGGCCTTACTACCAGAGTTATAGCATTGTGTGGGGCAAATGGAAGGCAGATCATACATGGCTTTTACTCACTTAAATAGACTGTTAGCATCCAAGCCTAGGGATATACAGCAGGTCACGGATGACCTCCATGGCTAGGACTTTGTAACCTGTCATTATTGATCAGACAAGCCTAGAACAAGCACCTCTTTCTTTACCTCAACAGCGTACTAACAGCAGACTGTGCTACCCAAGAACTGGAAGTGGGGATCAGATAGAAAGGTTTCTACAGAATTGATGAATCCTAGGTACAAGACTCGGAAGTAGTTACAGCTTTATCAGCAACTGACACGGAAAGCAAACACATCTTCTTATGAGGACAGGTATGACAAGCATCAGAAGGCCCCATTTAATGAAGCAAGCAGAGCCCAACCAGTCCTTGGCATGACTGACCACACGATTTACCACTGCCATTCTCAAGTCCTTACTTCTTGGGTCCCACTTGGCCCACGTTGACTCGTACACAGATGACTTTTCGTGTCTGCATGCCCACAGAACATGAGGCTTCTCCATTCCATGTCATGGTCGTATTGAAGGATGACACCGATGTGTCCTCTATACATTGACCCCAGGGACCGGTTTGCCAGTGGTACACAGTGCAGGGATGCTCATTGCAGCTGCGCACTTCTTGCAAAGCACTGCTGTTAGGGCAGTGAACTCCACCTACAAAAAAAAAATGGATAATGGCAACCGATTAGACAGAACACCAGCAGGAACTTCACCATTCTCTGTTCCCAGGAACTTGCAGGGGCTGAGAACAATGATGCTTGCCACTTAGTCAGCACATAACATGGAACCAGCACACTTCCACAAAAAGACAGATTACTCTTTTGCTGGATCTAGCTTAGGATGCAAAGCATACAATATACATATTAGATATCGAAGAAAATCCAGGACCTGAAGGAGAAGCCATTGTTCTTGAGAGAAGCCCAACATCAGGTGCAGGAAGCCCACAGAATTGTTAACCACAAGCATTCACACCACGGATAAGGATGTCTGAATGAGTTTGCAAGTGCCATCTTCTAAACTGAAAGTCTTAAACCAAGGTTTTAAATACTGCTTAGTTGAATGCATTAGCATTTAGGGTTATAGCAAGTGAGCCTGTTAAAGCTGAGTAAAAGCTTAGGATCTTCTGGAGTCTTAATGAAAAAGCGATAGGATAGTAACATTTGTTCAAGTTTATGATGTCATTGGCTGTGCAGTTCACCCTCATTTTATGTGTTCCAAAGAATAAGAAATGGTTTAAAATTAAACTAGCAAACAATAACATCTGCTTAATACTAATTTTTGTATACTTATTTAAACAGCTTTCTATGACTTAAGTCCATGTTTGTTTGTTTTGTGTGGTGCTTTTGCAAACTTGATGAGAATAGGTAGTTTTAAAGTTCTCTATTCAGAGTTAAGATCACTTCGGTCAGTTCTAACTTCATTCACATTAAAATTTGTATTCTTGATATAAAGTATTATCACATGTGACATCAAAGGTATTGGTGATAGCAGATATTTCTAATTAAAACTATGACATTTATTTGTGTGTGTGTGTGTGTGTGTGTGTG
>JADRCC010229188.1:0-11661 GCA_019843855.1 Hylomyscus alleni
GGGGGGGGGGGTATGAGCTTTACATTCAGCATTCCAGTTTCCGTGCTTACCAGCTGAGTGGCTTTGGGCAGGTTCCTTAACCTTTTTAAGGCTGGGGTTTTTTTTTTTTTCATGTTTAAATTAAGGAAAATAACACCCTTGCCTGACAGAGCTGTTACATGATCCACAAGATAAGGCACGTGAAAGCTCTTTGCAAGAGGCAAAATGTTCTGCAGTGATGGGTTGTTCTATTACAGCCTTCCACCACGGTACCAGAGCTTCCCTAGCCTCTATCCTATCCCTATCCCATGTTCTGCAGTGATGGGTTGTTCTATTACAGCCTTCCACCACGGTACCAGAGCATCCCTAGCCTCCCCCTGCCTCTCTGACTTCCTGTCCCTCACCAACTCCACAGTGTCTGTGGTGGAGCATGTGGAACCTATGCACACACACACTCACACAGAGTCCCGGGGTTCAGTTCCATAGCTGTTGCTAGGCAAGACCTATTGATTGGATCCCCTTGTTCCAAAAGCCTGTGGAATGCACCGGCTATACACAGGTTTCACTACTGGTAGAGAATATCTGTCCCCCAAGCCTGAGGACCCAGCTTTTCCCTTTAAATCTGGCAGAAACCGACAAAGCCTTTCTGACCCTTCTTCCGAATTATTGGTGTAGGAAATATCTGGAACTGACCTCAGAAAGAAGAAGGAAGAAGACACAGAATTAGCCGGAGATAAAGGAGCTGGAGAGGGCCTGTGGACACCACCAGCTTTAGCTTTGGTTTCACAGAAGTCAGGTTTCAGAGAGACGTGGCTGATCTAGGACACTGGGACAGAGGAGATATAAAAGCCCAGCCCTTCCCCTAAGCCCTACTACCTAAAGTATAATCACTCCATTTGCCTTCCAAGTTGGTGAAATAACTAAAATGATAATAAAGTGAAGAACTTACCCAAAGAATTTATCTCGGCCACAGATGCCTGCCCCAATAAGGGCCCCGAAGAACAGGAACCACTTCATGTCTCAAGGGCACCAGTCACACACCGACTGAGTCAAGCAGTATTTATAAGGAACCCGAGGCAGACTCATGTCCTCAGAAATGCTAATATGGTTCTCAAGCACCCTTCCAGCTCTGACAAGGCAGCACCAGCCAAGGTCTCCTCCATTCCTTTCCAGTGATGAAGGCCCAGCCTTTCCATTCGCAAGGCAGGAACTTGCTCCGCAGGCTGGGAACGTCTTACCCACGATGTCGCATTGCTCATCACTTGGCATCTAAGTAGTGGGGTTCTTTGTTTTTGTTTTTGTTTTTTTGTTTTGTTTTGCTTTGTTTGGAGTAAAGGGAATAATCCCACACTGCTGGATGGAATTCCTAGATAGGAGAGGCCAGATTGTAAACCTGGGATGAGGTGACCTCTAGAGTAATAAAACCTTTTTTTCAAAGTGAAGACTATCAAGCAACCTTAAGTCAACTCCAAGACTGCACACTTGAGAAACCTGATCAGAGAATTCAGCAAAGCAGATCATAAAGAGGAGAGCTGATGGCCTCCTCTATGGCTCTAAGGCCTGATTTTTTTTTTTAGGATTCCATTTAGAGAAGTATGAGTGGTGAACAATGTAGAGAGGGTGTGTTATTCTGCATAAATTAAGTTTTCCTTGGGATCTGAATGACAGAGAAGGCTTGATGATACTTGTTTTGTATTTATGTTTTAAATTTTATTATTTTTATGTGTATTTTTGTGTGCTTGTTTGAGTTTATAAATACCATGTACATACATGCAGGTATCTTTGTAGGTCAGAATTGAGTATCAGACTCCATCAAGTCCCCTAGAACCCGAGATATAGGCAGTTCTGAGCCACCATATGTATGCTGGGAGTCAAACCTGGGTCCTCTGCAAGAACATGCAGTCTTGACCTCTGAGTCATCTTTCCAGTCCCAAGTTTTCTATTTATTTTTGGTTTTGACATATGAGCTCATTTTGTATCCCAGGTTAGCCTTGAACTCACAATCCTCTTGCTTCAACATCCCAAGTGCTGGAGTAACAGGCCTGAGCCTCTAAGCCCAGCTCTTTTTCTTTCTTCTTTCTTTTTCTTTCTTTTCTTTTCCTTTCTTTCTTTTTTTTTCTTTTTTGAAACAGGGTCTTTCTATATTATTGGCAGTTCTGGAACTTACTATATAGACCAGCCTGGCTTTAAATTCACTGAGAGATCCTTCTGCCTCTGCCTCTCGAGTGTTTAAAGTGTGTGCCACCATCAGCTCCCTCCCTCCCGCTGTCCACATGGGCTCACTCTTTCTGCAGCTGCTGAAGGGCAGGTACACAGAATGGAGGATCATGGCTGGGAGTGTTGAAATCTAGTCTGACACTTGTTAAAACATTGAGAAAGACTTTACTAAAGATCATTGTTGGGGAGCTCATGACTACAGCAGTAGGAGGCTCAGTTTAGTCTCCAGGCCAAATGCAACCACGGCAGTAGCATAAGGGGATCCGTAGATGGAAAATTACTAAGAGAGAGCACCAAGGGAGTAGGATGATTGCTAAGCTGCCCTAAGAGGAATTGTGATAGAGGCAGGTCAAGGACTTATCAACAGTGAGGGATAAGAAATTAACAATATCTTTATAGATGGGGTAGTATGACTTGTCATGTCTTTCCTAATACTGGTTCTTGCAGGGCCCAAAAATTAACATAAGTAAATAAATAAATAAATAAACAAACAAATAAAGGCTCTGAGTCCCAAGAGGCAGCCTCCATCAGACACGGCAAAACCATGCTCCCTTATCTTCTTGGCCTGTCTCAGGGCTCTGTGTTCTCCCAACACTTACCATGGACCTATACCTCCTCTGTCCACCAGAGTCAGGGCTCCAGTTCATACTAAGACAGACCACATCCTTGAAGTTAATAGTAAGAAAAACAAAGACTAGAGTCAGATGGAAGAATGATAGAAAGAACTAAGTGCTCAGAATTCTAGATGTTGAAACCTATTTTTTCACTATCTCCCAAGGAACGCCATCAACCAACCAATCAGTCAATCAATCAATCAATCAATCAGCAAACAAATCAATAAGTCTAAACCACTAACTGAGGTGAAGATCTAAAGAGAATCTGTGTGCAAGCTGAGAGAAAAACTCAACGTGTCAAGAGGCAAGAAGACCAGAGGATACACAGGGCCAGAGGCCTGGCACTTCGCTCTTGATAGTGTTGAATGCATGAAGGAACTTAAGTCCATTGTCAACTCTGAAATGCTGCACTGTTTAAAATAAAGCATTTGACGTACTGAGACAGGAGGATCACCTGGGCTACTCAGTGAGACCCTAGCGAAACACATACACACCACAAGATGAAGGATTGAGGCTTGTTACAAAACTGGTAAACCTTCGAAATATTATGCCATGTGAAATAAGTCCCACACAGAGTGATGCATGCTATGGGATTTTGGTTCTGATGTACCTCAAATAGCAAAATTCATAGAGTACAATAAGGCTTATAAGAGGCCAGAGGGAGAAGGCAATGGTGATTTACCAATTAATGAGTGAGTACGTGTCTCAGTTTGAGATGATATGAAAGCATTCTGGAGATGGATACTGATGACAGAGGCATAGCATAGTGAGCACACTTAATGCTGTTCAATTATACCCTTAAAAATAATCAAGGGGGCCGGGCAGTGGTGGCGCACGCCTTTAATCCCAGTACTTGGGAGACAGAGGTGGGTGGATTTCTGAGTTCCAGGCCAGTCTGGTCTACAGTGACTTCCAGGACAATGAGGACTATTCAGAGAAACCCTGTCTTGAAAAACCAAATAAATAATATATATGTGTGCGTGTGAGATATATATATATATATATATATATATATATATATATATATATATACACATATACATTAATCAAGGGGGGAGGGCTAGGCAGTGGTGGTTCACACCTTTGATCCCAGCACTTGGGAGACAAAGTCAGGCCAATCTCTAAGAGTAAGCCTAGTCTACAGAGTGAGTTCGAGGACAGCCAAGACTACACAGAGAAATCTGTCCTGAAGAAGGAGGAAGAAGAGGAGGAATCATCATCATCTTCTTCTTCATCATCATTAAGGGGCCAGGCATGATAGCTCACACCTTTAATCTCAGCACTTGGAAGGCAGAAGCAGGCAAATCTCTGTGAATTCGAGCCAGCCTGGTTTACATAGAAAGACCTTGTCTCAAAAAAACAAAAAACGAAAAAATCATGATCAAGAGACAACTCTCCCGAGTTGTCCTCTTATTTTCTGGGACTTTTCTTTGAGAAGTTTATACCAAACTCTTGGGTGTGTCTTACTT
Source organism: Hylomyscus alleni (assembly GCA_019843855.1). Taxonomy (NCBI): domain Eukaryota; kingdom Metazoa; phylum Chordata; class Mammalia; order Rodentia; family Muridae; genus Hylomyscus; species Hylomyscus alleni. The sequence goes on from JADRCC010229188.1 coordinate 4,280, forward strand.
GCTTTTGAGCTCCTCTCATTCTTTCTTTTTAAAGATTTATTTCATTTTAAGTGAGTGTTTTGCGCACATGTATGCCTGGTTACCATGTACTGTGTAACCTTCAGGTTAAAAGAGGGCATCATATGCCCTGGGGGTGGAGTTACAGATGCTTGTGCACCTTGTGGGTGGGAATCAAACAGGGGTCCTCTGCAAGAGCAGCCAGTGCTCTTATGCTCTGAGCTTTATCTCCAGCCCCACCTCTCTTCCTCTTAACCCCTGTGCTCAACGCAAATATTTAAATATCTTTGTTAGCCACTTCTCTAAAATAACCAAGAGCTGGGTGTGGTAGCCTGTGCCCCGCGATCTTGGCACTTAAGACGTAAAGGCAAGAGTTCAAGTCCAACCTCAACTACAAAACAGTTTGACTGAAAAAGATAAAACAGTAAATTTTATATCATGTGTAACTTAGAACACTTTTAAAAGTTAAAGGTTGCTGGGACTGGTTCGCCTTAGAACAGGTTAAAGAAAAATACACAGGTACAGCACAATGGGGAAGTACTTGCCTTAGCAAGTACAAGTTGATGGGTTCAAAGCCCAGCTCCTGGAGGGTGGGGAAGGGATTAAATACTGTTTCCAGATTGGGGATAGAAAAAGGAATGATCAGAAGCCAGTTGTGCTTTCAAAACAGAGACTTTAATGGTGTTTGTCTATTGGGCAGATCCCTAATAGGGGTGATCTCGTACGTGCTCCAGGATGGTCTTCAGACCAAGCCAGGTCTCTTCTGCTGTGGGCAAGATCTGCTTGGCTGGCAGGAGGAAGCCATAGAAGCCTGTGTCTCTCAGTTCAAAGGCAAATGAGTATTTGATGCCAAGGTCATAAGCCCAGTCGATGCTTCCACCACTGGCCTGGTCTGAGGGACAAACGGAAATGAAATCTGATTGCACTCTTTCTGTAGACCTCAGGCATGATCAAAGATAAATCCAGCCTTCTAAGCATGGGCTTCGGGAACAGGTACAGTCTACTAGGGGTTCATGCTTATGACAGAAACCAGACCAAAAAAAAAAAAAAAAAAAGCACAAACATAGTTTAAAACAAAAAAGGTGTTCAGATGGACACTATACTTAGACTTTCTTTGGTGTTCTCAGGAGCCTCCTGACTTTATTTACCCATTTGGAAACCATTTGCTCAGTGCCCTAATTGGCACCTTCCCCTGTTTAGGGAGAACACACCATTTCCTTCTTTCAAAGGCACATACATTGTTTTCTCTAGTGAGATAGAACGGATTACAAATCCAGTGAGTGACTTGGTTCCTGGCTTCAAGCCCATCTGATGTCAAATCACGTGCCCAGTGCTAGGGATCATGGGTAAGCCAGTACAGTAATATGCACCTCAGATAAGCATGGCCACCTACAAGACACGCGATGACGTGGCACATGATAAAGAAAGATGGCATTAGGCTACAAAGTCCTGAGGTATTCATGAGTCAGAAAAGCTAAGCAATGGACTGGCCCTGAGGCCCCTCCCAGGAAGGACAGGTTGGGGTAAGTAAAGTTGGAGGAAGTCACCAGGGATCTAAGAACAGAGACCAGGGAGGCTGTTACAAGAAAGACCAGTACTCAAGGTTAGTGTTGCAAATTACAAGAAACATGCCCCCCCATCAAAATCCCTGGAAGCAGACGTGTTTTTGAATTACAGATATTTTTGAGATTTTGGAATAACTGTATATGCATAATAAGATATCTTGGGGATGGGCCCAAGTCTACACATAAAGTTCATTTGTATGTTATATATACCTTATATATTCATAGCCTGGAAATCATTTTATCACTATTGTTAGTATACTTGTGCCTTCACTTAGACCTGTCCTGTGAGAATTTTCCACTTGTGGTCTTCCACTAGCAGGGAAAAGTTTTAGAATTGGAAATATTTTGGGGTTGAGAGTTTTGGATTTGAGATGCTTAACCTATAAGCCTATAAGGTTTCTATAACTGGCAACTGTCTCTCCCTGAAGCAACCACTGGAGTGCCTAGCAAATAGGAAAACACTAGCAGGTTACCGCCTGACTCGAATGGATCTTCTTGGGTTCCAAGGTTACCACCTTGTACCCTTGGCAGAGCCAATCCTACTGAGAGGTGTAGAGAGGATAAAAGTCTGGCCTTCAGACAGAATCTTGAGCCTGCAAATCACTAGCTGGTGATCGAAAGCAAATCAACTCTAAGTTCCAAAAGCTTCGTGTGCCGATGGGGAAGAGTGACATCTTTTCTTTTTTTCTTCTTTTTTTTTTTTTTTTTTTTTGGTTTTTCGAGACAGGGTTTCTCTTATAGCCCTGGCTGTCCTGGAACTCACTCTGTAGACCAGGCTGGCCTTGAACTCAGAAATCCACCTGCCTCTGCCTCCCAAGTGCTGGGATTAAAGACGTGCGCCACCACCGCCCGGCGGGAAGAGTGACATCTTATGCAGGCAGCAAGAACTGGACATTAAAAGGTAAGCGCAGCACTGGCTTGTGATCACTAAACGCATCTTCATTGGCTCCTTTTACGCCTATTTCAGTCTGAGGAGTGCTTTCCCCATTGTACAGAAGAAGAAACTGAGGTCAGACAATCTATGTAGAATGCTTATTAACTGTCAGTTTTGAGCTAGCACCTGCCTGGCCTGCACTAGGTCCCAGGTTCAATCCTCAGTATTGTGGAAAAAAGTAAAATTGAGTGTTAGTAATGAATATAAGTGTCATTATCAATAAGTAAGTAGGGCCTGGTCAAATTAGATTACATCAAGGATCACAGATGGACAAAAACAAAGAATAAGTAGCTGCCCCAAGGTGACTTGGTTCCAAAGTATCAGATCTATAATTCAGGTAGAGGCTTCTGCCCTCGATGGTTGTATTCTTTCTCCTAGTGTTCTAACTCTCGTGACTCTGTGAAGCTCTTTCAGAGCCCTTTGCTGGCAAGAAGTTGCCCAGGAAATGTCTCACCTACCAAAGATGTGCAGCTGGCTGAGGCTTGGAGAGCAGGTGCTCGGCCCAGAGCTGTGTGCCAGCCTGAGTCACGAGGCAAGACACACTTAGCCGGTTCTTAGAGGACTCATTATTCTCCAGGTTGGGGTGAGGCAGGATCCCAGAGTCAGCCCTGAGAAGACCGCAGCCAGGAGTCGCCTGTCTGAAGGACCAGGCTCTAAGGGATCATGTAGCAAACCTGTATGTGTCTGATACTTTCTTATCGAAACTATCTTTGATATCTGTGTCCTGGGCAGGGAAAATACACTAACTAACCCCCAACCTTCCAAGGTCTAGAAGACAAGGGGAGATAAAAACCTAAATCCCTCATAATTAAATGGATGAGACTCGGGGCTACCGAAAGAGTTTAGCAGTTAAGGGCACTGGCTGCTCTTCCAGAGGACCTGGGTTTGATTTTCAGCATCCACATGGCCGCTGACAACGGTCTTAACTCCACTCCCAGGGGATCTGACGTCTCTGTTGGCAATAGGCAGGCACATAGTGCACAGACATAATGCAGACAACACACACACACACACACACACACAAAATAAATAAACAAAAAAGTAAAAACTTAGTAGCTTAAAAAATAAAGTAAGGAATTTATTTTAAAAGACAGACAGACAGAGATGAGACCTGTATGGGGACTTCCAGGATACAGGATGCATTCTGCCAACATCCATCCTACATCCCACCCCAAGCCTGACAGACAAGGATGTGTAGTTCAACAACTTAAGTTGCTGCCAGGGTCCCAAGCGAGGCCCACTTCTCTGCGCCCACTGACAGTACTCAGGGGCTCTGGAGGTTCCCTGAGAGACGAGGCTATGGCTCGATTGGTAGATTACTTTCCTATCACATATGAAATCCTAGACTCAACCCCCAGGACCACATAAACCCATTACAGCCCACACCTATAACCTCAGCACTCAAGAAGCTGAGGCAGGAGGATTAGATGTTCGAGATGATTCCTGGCTACTTAGTAAGTATGAGCCAACCTGGAATACCTGAGATCACGTCTAAAAAGAAAGCAAACAAACAAAAAAAGATAAGGCCGAGACCATACAGAACATGGTTTTAAGTCTCAGCAACCGTTTGCAGATCAGTCTTCCCAGAGAACAGCCTAAACAACAGATAACAAAACCTCAAAAGCCATTCATTCCACTTGGGTGGTTAATCTTTCTACTGGAATATTTTCCCAAAAGACCATCTAACAAAAAAGGAGCTTATAAAGTATAAATTGTAGCATTACCTCACATAAAATTAGACAAATCCAAAGACCTTATATACTGAGATTTATCAATAAAATAACAAATAACTAACATGTAAAAACAAACCACTCTACAGGAAGAGATGTTAACCTTAAACAGATGAATACAAGACATACATAGGCATTGACTCCAGTCAGTTAAATACGATTGTGTTCATTGGCAACAAAAGTCATTAACAAAATTAAAGATGATAAGAAATATAATAAGTGTTGAGGTTTTTCCTATAAAGCTTAGCGTACCATAGATGTCAGGAAGAGGGGAGGAAAGGAAGGAAAAACCAACCAACCAAACAAACAAACACTGAGTAAAACAGAAGCCCGCCATCTAGGAGGAGAAAGTCCCATGACTTATCAGAAGTGCTTTTGCATTTCCACGAAGCAGGCTGGATTTAATGAGTAAATCTCACAGCTCTGCCTTTTAAGACTCCCATTAAAGGAAACCTCAAGTCGCTGGGTGTGATGGTCCACACCTCTAACTGGACACTTAGGAGGCAATAGTAGCAGGCAGCTCTCTGAGGCTGAAGCCACCCAGGTCCACATAGCCTCCAAAAGGAGAAAAGCAAGCCAACAAAACCGAAAACCACAACTAACAAGTGAGCAGTCCCACGAGCTTCCCACCCCCGGCCCCCAGCATGGGGCACAGCATCTCTGCCGGGGCTCACAGCATGTCAGAGAACAGGTCCCCTGTGCTCCGCGGTTGCTTAGTCCCCTCTTCCCGGCATCTCCACTGTGCAGTCGTTACACACATAGGCATTCACATGTGTACTATGTGTCTTTTTTAAAAAAAAGATTTATTTATTTATTATATGTAAATACATTGTAGCTGTCTCCAGACACTCCAGAAGAGGGTGTCAGATTTGTTATGGGTGGTTGTGAGCCACCATGTGGTTGCTGGGATTTGAACTCGGGACCTTCAGAAGAACGGTCAGTGCTCTTAACCACTGAGCCATCTCGCCAGCCCCCACTCTGTGTCTTAAAAGCAGACAAACCACACACACACACACACACACACACACACACACACACACAGCCTCCCATTCTGAGTCGCTCCACTCCCTTCCTCTCAGCCACTCTTCTGTGCCTGCCAAGGCCACTAATGAACTAGTCACAGAAACCCAATGGAAAATGTTCCTTCCTGAGTGTGTTGACCTTTCTATGGCTTTTATCGTTTTAACCACTGTCTCCTTTTTAATAATTGCTCTTCCCGGTCTTTGAAACTCAAGGTCCTCCGCTTCTCTGCTTAGTCCCCTGCTGCCTCTCTCCTCCCGAGGGTCTCCCCACTCCAAATATCTCCTTGTTTTCCTGTTTCAGCCCCTGGGAAGACTGATTTGCAAACGGTTGCTGAGACTTAAAACCATGTTCTGTATGGTCTCGGCCTTATCTTTGTTTGTTTGTTTGCTTGCTTTCTTTTTAGACATGGGTCTCAGGTATTCCAGGTTGGCTCAGACTTACTAAGTAGCCAGGAATCATCTCGAACATCTAATCCTCCTGCCTCAGCTTCTTGAGTGCTGAGGTTATAGGTGTGGGCTGTAATGGGTTTATGTGGTCCTGGGGGTTGAGTCCATCTCAACCCTTCCTAAATCAATCTCTCTCCCTCTCTGCTCCTCCCTCTCCTCTCTGCAGAATCTCAGGGCCTACAACCCAGCCCAGTGTGTGGCACAAGCCTTTGATCTCAGCACTTGAAAGGCAGGCGGTTCTCTGTGAGTTCAAGGCCAGCCTCCTCTACAGAACGAGTTCCAGGACAGCAGGGCTGTTATACAGAGAAATCCTGTCTTGAAATAAAATAAAATAAAATAAAATTTAATTTTAAAAGCCTGTGAACTCTACAAGTGCCTCAAGCTTAATATTTCTAGAACCAAACTCACTCTTTCCAACATTGCCCTTTTAAGATCCAGAATGTCCCTCTCAGTAAGTGGCACAATCCAACGATCTGCAGCAAAAACTTTCTGGTAGGGCACACCTTTAATCCCAGCACTTGGGAGGCAGAGGCAGGCAGATTTCTGAGTTCGAGGCCAGCCTGGTCTACAGACTGAGTTTCAGGACAGCCAAGGCTACGCAGAGAAACCCTGTCTCAAAACAAACAAACAAACAAAACCTCTCTACCACCCTTAAATGCCAAGGGCCAATGGCATGTCCCAGACACTGCACATGCTCTGAGCATGCCCTGCTGTGGCTTGAACCATCACCTCCAACCCTAACTCATCTAGCTCCTGCAGGAGGACAAACCTACTTCCAGTTCATGACCACTGTAGCCTCCACTCTCTACTTCAACTGTTTCACTGAAAAATCCAAAATGGCTTCCAGAACCCTTCAGATAAAAGTCTTCATATAAGTACATATAACCCCATCCCTGGGCCTCCCTTCCTCACATCTTCCATCCCAGCAATCCCACTTGTGGCTCTCAGAGCCCTCCATGCAACTTCATGCTTCAGTACCCTTGGATCTGATGGTCAGAGTATCTAGCCCTTTGTTTCTTCATCAGCTGCCTGATGGCTACTAATCTTTAAAACCCTACTTCCTTCCTTCCAGAGTAAAGCTTCTCCGCTGCGTTAATTTAATACTTAATTAATTTAATTAATTACAATACTTTGGAACCATGCATAACCTACTATCCTAGTAGGATGTTCCTTTACATTCCTGTTCATCTCTCTTCAGAGAGACCTCTGAGCAAGCAAGGGGATTCAGTAGGTAAAGTTTGCACTTGTTGCAAGCCATTTGATCCCCGGAACACAGAAAGTGGAAAGAGAGAACTGACTCCCACAAGTTGCCTTCTGACCTCCACACATGCATGTGCAAACACACACAAATACATACACACACTCTGAAAAAGAAATTGAGTTCCTGGCAGATTTCATCAGGTTTAACACATGGCCGATGCTTACTGAAAGCCTGTCTGAGGTTCCTGTTCTACTAGTTCCCAAAGGAGCTTTGGGCACAGGGCATTGTGGAAATGGACACTTGACTATATAGTTTTGAGTTTCTAGTTTTATCTATAAGGAGGGGCATTTAAATCGTTCAGAATTCAGCGTGTGCCAAGATCTCTCGGTGTACCCACTGGAAGACAGAAAAGTCTCACAGAGTCTCACAGCAAACGTCTAGATGTATCTATCCCTGCCTCCGCTGCCTTCCTCTCCCCCCCCCCCC
>JADRCC010229229.1:0-15725 GCA_019843855.1 Hylomyscus alleni
GTGTGTGTGTGTGTGTGTGTGTGTGTGTGTGTGTGTGTACATGAGAATACAGAAGCCTGAGTCAGGAGCCACAGGAAGTAAAGTGGCCCTGGGACCCACAAGGGCACCAAAGCCATAGAGGAAGCCAGAGTTCCCCTCAGTTGTACTTGCTGCGTTTGATTGTGTCATGATGGGTGAGGAGGAGAGGGCTAGTAGGATGAGGTGGAGGTGGCTCTGTCTCTTACCATCGGAATGACTTTCTCTTCTTCCCGGCACCTCATCTTTAATCTCTGGTGGCAGATTTCAGGAGTGGTTCGAAGATAAACTGAGAAGTAAAAATACAAGTGGCTCTGAGTGCTGTGCTCCTAGTGTGGGAGCAGACAAGGGCAGCACAGGGCTGGGGTGGAGAGTGCAGGAGCCTCACCAAGCCTGCTCAGTCTATGGGACCAACAGGAGTCTTGACCGTCAGCCCCACAGTACCATCACGAAGCTTAAAGGAATTCCACTCTTAGACAGGGTCTGGCAAGCTACTGGCTTTAGCCACTACCCAATTTCTGTCCCTCCCACACAATATAGAAAAGCCATCAGATCAGAACAGATGGGGCCCTGCAAGTAGTTGACCTAGAGGAAGGAAGTTTAAGGAACCAAGGCCAGAGTTCCTTCACAGGCAGAAGAAACCCCTAAATTCTGCCTGCCTTGGGGAGCTATGTTAGAGAAGGAATCATGGGTGATAGGTGTCCCTGCCTGCTGTCTCTACAAGGTGGAACCTCCCAAGTATACTCAGCTGTGCCCAGGGAAGCCTCAGGTAGGGGACAGAGAGAGACTGCCTTACCTATCAGATCAACAGAGACATCAATGTTCCTGATGATCCAGTCAAACCACTCAGACAGAATCACATAGTCAACCTCGGGCATCTTCCCACTGCAATCAGAGGTCAAAGGTTTGTACTCACCCATGTGCTGTGTCATTTCCCCAAAGAACCAAGGGGTGGCTTTTGTCTGGAAGGGCAGCACCAAGAACATGTTGCATAGTGTGGTCCACAGATAATGCTCATGTGGTACTGCCAGGCCCCAAGCATCTGTCTGCCTGACCTGCTACCACTAGGAGATGGGAGCTGGCCAAGGCAGTGATTGATGGAGACTAATTTGGAATTGAACTCCAAGTAGACAAAAGCACCTCTGTCTGCCCTCTAAGCGTGGAGACATCATTCAAGTTGGGAGCGGATCGGCGAATCATTTTCACTTCTAGACCTCATTCTCTGTGAAAATGCTCATGGATGCTCACCATGCACCACTGTTCAGCATAATGAGAAATGAAGTCTTGATCTATCTCTGCAGTAAAAGCACACAGTAGCTGAAGGACGGTGTAGTAAAGTCGTATGCAGACAGGGGGAAGGCTCTGAGCTTGATGCTCAATGAACACAGGAGGTTAAACCATAGGCATATGCCCCAACCACACAAAAAAATTTATGTCCACACCCTTGAAAAGAAATACATAGAAATCCTACAGTGCTTTTCTCTGAGCTGCAGACTGTAGGCTTTTCCTCCTTTGCTTTTACTTTTCAAACTTGAGCAAAGTACCAGTGCTCAAAGCGAGAGTGAGGCGGCATTATCACATAGTTTAAATATTAAAACTAAAAAAGGAAAGCTGGGAAGAAGGCTCAGTAAGTAAGAGTGTTGACTCTGCAAGCATGAGTACCTGAGTTCAATTCCCTATAGGAAAGGGAAAAAAAAAAAAAAAAAAAGGCCGGGCATGGCCCTGTGTCTACAAACCCAGCCTGGGATGCTGGGACAGACAGAGCTCCCAGACCAGCAAGTCTAACCAAAAGGCAAGCTTTGGTTCAGTCAAAGACCCTGACTCAGAGAAGAAAGTAAAAAAGTGATAGAGGAGGACTCAGTGTCCTTATCTGGCCTCCACACTTCTATATAATGAGCATGTTTGATAAGAAAGCAGGCTGCGCAGCCACGAGGAGCAAGCCAGTAAGCAGCACCCCTCCATGGCCTCAGCTCCTGCCTCCGGGTTCCGTCCCTGCTTAAGTTCCTGCCTGTTCTAACTGCTTTTGATGATGAGCTGTTCTATGGAAGTGTGAGTGAAATCCTTTCTTCCCCAAGCTACTTTAGGTCATGGTGTTTCATCACAGCAATAGTAACCCTGTCCAAAGCACAGAGAGTCCAGTTCAATTCATTAGCTGAGCCACAAACAGTCCCACTGTTCACCATACTCGGTACTAGGTTTCTATTTAGTTCAACTGGTAGTACCTGGTGCTCAAAAAAACAAATCAAAGGCTGGTCGTAGTGGCACCCACCTGTAATCCTAGCTCTTAGGAGGCTGAGGCAGGAGGATCTCATATTTGACACCAACCTGGGCTACATAATTCTTAGTTCCAGACTAGTCTAGGCTACACAATGACAAACTATCTCAAACAAATTAAGACAGAAACCTGATACTTAAATACACTGTTTCCTGTTCCAGCCCTAAGTTCCAGCTGAGGATAACATGGGGGTTCAGCCCGAGCCTCACCCTCAGTCCCACCAACTAATGCTCCCCACTGCATTAGTTGTCCTCCCTGTGGGGCTAATCTGGATCAGCATGTTTCGGTGGCCTAGCCTCCTGGGTCTCTCAGTCTGGGCAGGGAGGGTGGGGAGGACCTGCCCGTTATTCCCATGTGCCCGGTGAGTCAATGCCATGTGCCCAGCTGGGCCCACTCCATTCCTCTACCCCTGTCCTTAGGAAAGGAGGACCAGGAAGTCTTGTAAAAACCTTTGCTCAATTCCTCAGCCACAGAGCTTACTATATAACTGCCTGTGTGGCTTCTTTAGCCATACGATGCTGCATCACCTTCAGCTTTGCATCACAGCCCAGGGCACACAGCTCAGACAGTCCTGTTTCTGAGGACAGCAGAAAGCTGATCGTCCTTTTCAGCAGTCCATACAAATCTCTCAGACTGATGGTGGCACTCTGCCTTCCTACCTCACTGGAAGAGGTGGGTTTCTCCTTTGTGGTTCTCTTCACTTGTTCAAGATCCCAAAGGCAAGAACACTGAGAAGTTTTGCTTTGAGGCAATGTAGAGCACCAAATCATGTCTGTGGGCTTTTCCAGAAACCCAAACCTTTAGTTACAGACTGCAAAGTCAGGCCCCTACCAGATCCTCAGCAAAGGTCCCAGGGAGCCCTGGGAAAAGATGAACCTGGCACCGACAGGTCAGCCATGGCTTTCAAAGACCCGTCTATGAAAGGGCTATCTACCATTGCACATTAGCAAGCCTTGGGCATCACAGGAGGTAGGGAAGCATACCAGTACCCAGCTGAGCTTCCACAGGTAAGAACCAAGACATTCTGGTCCAAATGCAGGCTAAGGATACCACTAAAGCCAGTTCTGCATCACACGGGATACATGCTGGAAACAACAGTTCATACACGCTATGTAACTCTATTTTATCCACCACATGCCACATGAGGACAGCATGGCATGTATTCCAAGCCCTGAAGAGCAAATAAAGATGTTCAGATAGCAATCCAGGGTGATGTATGCTCATCACGGATGCCCAGACTGCTTCTTAACTGACACATTGACAGTTGTTTTGTTTATTTAGTGGTGGTTTTTCGAGACAGGGATTTTCTGTGTGGCTGTCCTGGAACTCACTCTGTAGACCAGGCTACAGAGATCCGTCTGCCTCTGCCTCCAGAGTGCTGGGACTAAAGGCATGCATCACCACCCCCTCCAACCCCAAGAGTGTCTAAAAAAAGCCGGGTGCTCCCGATTGCCTGAACATATAAGTCTTTCTTCCTGCTTTAGGGTGCTGGGATCCATCCTCCATCTGCTGTCACCCAAGACACACTTCTGCCCACAAGGCCCTAATAAACTGCACTTTGCACAGTCCTGGATCTATCTGTCTCTTTATTTGGTTTTTCTGCACCTTTTACCTTTGGTGACTAATTCTCATAGAGCAGAATGAGATGGGAACAGGAGGCAGAAAGCTCTAGACAATCTCTTCTCTCTATGAAAGCCCACTGTGATAACCATGCACTGGGCACCCTGGAGTTATAAGGACAGTGACCTTACAAGAACCCCAATTCCCTTCTTCTCCCATTGGTCCTCTGATAGAAACCCTTATCACGGTCAAAACAGAAAGCCTTTGGCTGACAGCTGCCTCATTCTAGGCCTGGACAGAAACCTGGGAGCCTTTACCACAAAAAGCAAAACCTCAGGCAACACGTGTGAAATGGAAACCACAGGCTGAGTGCAAGAGGAAACTTCGCATCACAATAAACCCTCACCCAAGGACAACTCTCAGAGCTCAATGGCCTCAAACTCAGAAATCCACCTGCCTCTGCCTCCCAAGTGCTAGGACTAAAGGCATGTGCCACCACTGCCCAGTTAATCCATTCTCAAATGCCCCACTGTCTAAGGACTAACAAAGCTGGTCCAGTTCTCAAGCCAATCACCCACCTAGAGAAGTTGCTTCCAATGCTTCATCCAGGTTCTTTCTGCTGCCCTTAGGGCTCAGGGCTCAGGGCTCAGGGCATGAGATGCGGAAGGGGGCATGCCAGGCCTCTCACTAAGCATGGTATTTACGATCATGCATTCCTCAGGATAAGTATACAGACTAACTTATAAATGTGAAGAGAACAACATGATGGGGACATAATGGAAAACACAAGATTCCTAGGATAAAAGATGATATTCAGAAGAACTGTCCGGATGGTTAGCAGGGTGGGAAGGGGGCTGGGGGGCACTAAGCCGTCCCCACAGAAGTCTGAGGGTCATGGCCCTCTCCCATGCTCCTGTACCCTGAGACAGTAGTCTTGCTCTCAGGGTGCCCAGTGCTGCAGCAGCCTCTGAACTACCCAAGACCACAGGTGGGCCAACAGTCTTGGGCTTCTTCAAAGGTCTCCAGGCTGCAGGAAGGTCTCCAGGGAACCCTGTTCCCTTGAAGGCTATACAAGCTCAAAACAATTAGATCACAAGGACAGAAACAAACACTAAACTCTTCTGTGCTTCACGGTCTCATAAAAATCCAAACTACAGGTGCCAGGGAGGCAAAACCATGAAGTCACCAGGACAGGAAAAGAGCTGGAAAAGGAACACAGAGGAGGAAAAAGGGAAGAGACTACATTCTCCTCCTATGCCACCCACAAACAGCCCAGAGCAAGGCAAAGGAAGCTCAGAGCTGCCCTGTTGAGCTTAATGAGGAAAGGCAGTAATAAGGCACCAGCTAAGCCCACCAGGACCTAGGGGAAGGGGGCTCTGCTGCACAGGCAGCATACCTTGAGAAGGGGTGGAGATAGCAAAGATTTCTCACTCTCCCCTCACCTCCTACCATTCTACTCCGGGTTAACACCTCACAAACCAGCCCCAATAGCCTTCAAGACAGAAGACGTGCGTGTTCTCTGGCATGCTCTCTCTCTGCCTCTGCCTCAGCATGCATGGGGCATCCTTTCCTGTGCTCTGCCACTGCCCTTCCTCTTGCTGAGGTGCTGGAAGACGGAACAATGGAGAAGGCAAGGCTGGGGGAACCAAGCAGGAGACTATCTTACCCCTCTGGAACCAAGTAGCAGGAAGGAGGGGATCTTCAGGAATGCCACCTGCTTGGAAGGCAAGCTGAGCTCACAAGGAAGATTCCGTCAGACAGCAAAGCAACTTTGAGGGCCTGCTCTAGCTTCCTGCTCCTGCACTCGCAGAGGATCTCATTCAGGAAGCCCTGAAGACCCAAGAGCCCGAAGCACAACAGTTCAGGAGCAGCAGGGGTGTGCCCCTCAAAAGAAGGAGTTTAAAGAGAGGGCGGGCACTGAGGAACAAGTTGGCTAGAGGCCAAAGCCATCTAACCAGCTTGAACAGGCACTAAGCAGGGCCCTCTGCTTGTTCTGCTTAGGGCAGTAAAGCAGAGACTGTCTCTGCCTTCAGAGAGGGAGCAGTTGATCCACCCGGGGACAAGTAACAAGCAACTAAGTAATCATGTGAAGCTGAAGCACAGAAATTGTCGCTTTTACATATTAAAATTAGCCAAATGTTACTAATGCAAATAAATGTCTTAAATACTACAAAGAAGTTCATTATTAAAAGGAGAAAGGGGAGTGTAGCTTGGTAGCAAGGAATCTGCCTGGCATATACAAGGACCTGGGTCTGATTCACAGCACCACACCAAAAGCAAAACCCAGGAGGCTCTGTCCATACAGACAAGATGGTCAGGGAGCTGGAGAGATGGCTCGGGAGTTAGGAGCGATTGTTCTTGCAGAGGACAGGTTTTGAATCCCAGTGCCCACAGCTGTGCACAGCTTTGGTCTGAGAGGATCCAATGCCCTATTCTGACCTCCATGGGCACCAGGCACACACACACACACACTCTAGAAGGGCTGGGACAGAACCATAAAGACAGCTGTGATAGGAGGGAGGGGTCTGAGGAGCCAAGAACATTCTGCACAAGTGTCAGGACCAGCTGCCCAAGAAGTGGCAGTGGTACTGCAGGCTCAGAGGAGGAAGAGGCAGTAAGAATCAGCCACTGACAAGGACATGGGGACCAGACACATGGCTATAAAGATGGAAACAGCTCAGAAAGGGCTGAAACTTCAGACTTCTGTCTGCAACCTTCTAAGGCCCTCCCAAATCATCCATAACCTGAGCACAGAAATGTAGGCCCCCACACTTGAGCCAAAGCACTGGTGGGTCACCCGAAGCCTTCCAACTGTCTAGATAAATGAGGGCAGAAGCCACACACAGCATAAGCATGGGGCAGACTAATTGCTCTAAGCATCCCAAATCATCTTCCCATCAGCTTGCATTGTGCCATGGACCTCCTCGGCCCTCTCGCCTACCGTCCCTGGGCATGGGACCAATAGGATGTGGGCAAGGGCGGAACAACTGCGAGTGTGCTGCTGTGTGTCCACTGGGACTTTTGCCCTATGCCACGCACATGAGATGACAAGGCCTATGCTTGCTTCTGGTCCCAGAGGGGATAACAGGCAAGAGGAAGAGAAATGAGTAGCCTGGGTTATCCTGGCCAAGTCCATACTAGTCCAGCTCATCCGAGACATTTTGCTAAGCCCAGCCAAGGTAAAAGGAGCCACCTGGCTGACCTCCCAACTGACCTGGAAGTAGTGGCTGTCACTACTGGGTTTATGGTTGTTACACAATATTATAAAGCAACAGAAGCTCATCAATACTGTTGGCACATGGTATCTGCCAGGTGGATAGGCAACTCCACCAGCAGTAGTTTAGGGCCAAGGAGACAGCTCTGTTGGTAAAGTATTTGTGCTGCCATGGGAGCTGAGTTTAACTACCAGATCCCATATAAAAAGTATGGGCATGAGACTATCTGCTTGCAAATTCAGCCCTGAGAATTAGAAACAGACAGATCCCTGAGGTTTGCTGGCCAGTCAGCCTAGCATAGAAGTGATACTAAGCCAGTGAGTGATCCTGTCTCAAAAAAGCACAGTGGAGGGCTGTAGAAAGGATCAGTGATTAAGAACATCTGCTACTATCTCAAAGGACCTGGGTTCAGCTCCTAGCACCCACATGGCTCACAACCACCTGTAATCCATATCCAGTTCCAAGTAATCTAATAGCCTTGTCTATCCTCTGTGAACACACATGGTACATACACATTATGTAAGCAAAACACTACTCACACACATAAAACTAAATAAACCTAAAGAAAAAAATTAAAGTAATATAGATAGTTCCTGAGAACCAACACTCAAGGTTGTCCTTTGGCCTCCACACGCCTACACACCCACACCTACGCACTCTCACCTTTACACCCACACCTACACACTCATACCTACACATCCACACCTACACACCCACACCTACGCACTCACACCTATACACCCATACCTACACACCCATATCTATACGCTCACACCTATACACCCACACCTACACACCCACACCTACGCACTCACACTTACTCGCCCACACCTACTCGCCTACACCTACACACACATATACATATGTATATACATATACACACATACACAAAATCAGTTGTTTAATAAATGGACTATATATGCTACAGTACCTTCTATACAGGTTTTCTACAAAAATGTATCTTGCGCTGTAAATTGACCTTTCCATCAACCGTACAGGTGACATCTAAAGGAATGAAAAAGGGATTTACTCTCAGATGAGGAGGAAGGTACAGAAAGCCCTCAAAACTTGCCCCAGCCCTCTCACAGGTCCCTTCCATCTTTGCTGGACAGAGATTGCGAGGGAGGACAACAGGACGACAGAAGCCAAATCTGCCCTGAGGCTCCCTATGCGTCTTCCTCCACCCTGACCTGAGCCAACCTGAAGTTTAGAGGACAAAGGACAGTAAAGGCAGCAGTGAGGGGGCCCAGGGCTGCCAGCAGCCCCACAGTACTTCTCACAGGAGAAGGGAGACTCACTAGGCTATGGAACATGCTGGCAAAGCTGCCCTACTGACGCAGTCTAGTGAGTGGAGCCCTGAGCCAGGGACCACTGGACTGAGGACCTTGGTGTCTGAAGCAGAGCCCCAAAAGGCTAGGGTTGGGGAAGCACTGCCTGCTGAAACTGACAAGTTCTCTGACCAACAAGGAAGAGGATGGACATCACCTTTCTGCAAGTTGCTCACACCCTCCATGGGTCATCTTTTGAAGAACAGGAAGGACTTGCCCGTCTGACACCTAGTGGACAGAGTGAGGCCCAGAAGCACACTCTGCTCGCCTCCCGGCCCTCCTGGACCCAGAGCACCCATCTGTTGTCCTTTTGTCCCTTCTGCACATGCTGCTCTACTCTTTCTCTGCCCATCTGTTTCTGGCCCCCTCTTCAGCCATCACTTCCTGCTTAGTTGAACCAGCTCTGTCTCTGCTCCCTTAGCAGATTTCCAGCCGCATCCCATAATATTAACATATCATCGGATACAATTTAGAATGGCCACTTAGGCAAAGCAGAGCAAACCAAGGGGACAGTGCTAACTGTAGGTGTTCTGCTCTCTATCATTTAGGAAACAATTTGGAGAGGACAAACTCATATTCTTCTAAAGATTTTATTCACATCTGTCAATTTGAAAAGATACAGATTTATGTCAACAGAAGAATGATACCTACAGCTGCAGGGAGCCAGACTTAGAACAAACTACTCAGCCTAATGACTGTGCTAATGTAACTGGCTATCAACGTATCCTGTCTCCTACAGGGAAAGGCTCTAGCTGTGTATAAAGCTTTGCCCATAAGTAGCAACCATAGTCACCCTTGCTACCTTATCTCCTAAGATAATCTATCTGCCCCTGCTAATGAAAGGGCCTAAATATCGCTGTGTGTCCTGTCCTGCCCCAACACCTGGTTGTGATCCAAGGTGAATCAGACTCTTTCAAGAACCTGAAATCCAGACCTCACAAAGGTCTGATCAACCGCTCTCAAACATGTAGACACGCAGAACACACATCCAGGAGTCCTGCACAGCTGGATAAAGCACAGACTCTGAGACCTTAGCCCTAGATTTCCTGACTCAGTAGATCTGGGGAGGAGCAAGGAAATGAACAATTCTAACAAGCCCCGGAGTGACAATGATGCTGCAGGCCAGGGGAAACACTCTGTGTTAAAGGATCGCCCAGAGCTGTGACAGGAATCCCGGGGTGACAATGATGCTGCAGGCCAGGGGAAACACTGTGTTAAAGGATCGCCCAGAGCTGTGACAGGAATCTCACGTGTGTGCATGTGTTGGTATAACAGAGAAAACCCATCGGCCTTCATACTTTCCAGAAGCCAGAGAGAACTCAAGGCTTGATATCAAGTAAGACAACTGTAGTTTAGATGCCTGAGACTAAAGGAGACATTTCACAGACCACAAGTACAGTCTCAGAAGGTTGCATTATGAGTGTTATCCTAATCATCAGCTTACAGATGTGAGCTCAGGATAGCACCAGGACAGCCACCTGTGAGGACAGGAGACCTCGCTGAAGCCAGAGAAGGCTGGACAGCATAAAGTCCCAAAGGGACATCTTAGTGAGAGGCCCTATCTGACAACACATGAATCTGAAGGATGTTTGCAAGGTTCAAAGTGAGACCTGCAATGTACCTGAGGACGCGTGTGCTGGTCCAGCATGGTGAGCTGCACGTACGTCTGCAGTGTGAGGCCCCATCGACTGGCATCACGGTACATGAGACTCTGTGGAACAGAAAACAAAGCACTTTGTGTCCAAGTGGCAAGTGCAGGACCTAGGTCTAGAAGTCCCTGAAAGCCATTTCAGGGAACCCACAAGGGCAGGGCTGGGACCAGAGATGTACTCGGGACACCCGTAGGACTCTCAGAGTAGGTGGACAGAGACAGATGTGAATGCAATTATAAGAGAGCCCCTAACGGCCAGACTAGGATGTGCTGCCTGAGGAAAAAGCACTCCGACTTTCATAGCTGGCCTTGGAGTTTCCCTGTGGTCTATTCTCTATCCAGCAGCCAAAATGAGCTTGCTAACATCTCCCTTCTAGGGACTTTGCACTGGGTTCAAATCAAATTCAAACCCCATCTGAACCACAGGCCCTAAAAATCCACCACCATTGGCTTGTCTCTTACTCTTCTTTCTCTGGCCAATCAGCTTCCAGCTACACAAGCTTCCTTAGTGTTCTACAAGCATGCCAAGCAGCCCCCATCTCAGGGCTTTGGCACCTGCCTCTTTTACTCTTCCTCCAGTTGCCTGCAGTGACCCCTCCCTCAAGTGTGGGTCTCTGACAAATGTGGCCTTCACAGAGATGCTTTCTCCTACCGACTGTAATAAAATAGAGGCCAGCCCTCAATCTTCTGTCACCTACAGATAAAAGCACTCTGCTCTCTAGTAATCTTTTGCTTCTCTCTCTGGGGCATGTGTGTGTGTGTGTGTGTGTGTTGGGGGATGAGGTGGGAGTTCTGTCTGGAGAGATGAGGGAAGACCAAGTCTTACTATACAGCCAGAGTGGTCAGGAACTTGGAAGTTTCCTGAGTGGAGAGATCACAGGCATGCGACACTATGCCAGCCTCTTTTCTGTACTTTCATCTTTGTCTGAGAAGGTATACAATACTAATCCTCTCTGAGTGAATGAGCAAGTGGATTCTAAAGGCTAGGCAATGCAGCTGTGTTCCAACAAACGCAGCGAGCATAGCAGACACAGTGCTGTCTGCTGGGGGCCTGAGCCTAATGAACCCCATGAGGTATTGCCAAAGCACTGAGAGGTGCTGCTAAACTTCTGGGACCAGTTTTCTTAGCTGAGATACACTAAGTGCCCCATACCATGGCATGGGAGCCCAGGACCACAGTCCCTTTCTTCATCCCCTCTGATAGGATCTACCTTTTATCAAATTTTTTTTAAAAGATTTGTTTATTTATTTATTTATTTATTTATTTTATATGAGTAGCTGTCTTCAGACACATCAGAAGAGGGCATCAGATCCCACTACAAATGGTTGTAAGGCATCTGTAATGTGTGCTGGGAATTGAACTCAGGACCTCTGGAAGAGCAGTCAGTGCTCTTAACCGCTGAGCCATCTCTCCAGCCCTATCAATCTTTTTTCAAGCAGGCAGCACAACGCTTTCAGAGTGTAGGAGGGAGTAAAGCCACACACACATTATGGTCCCTTGCTCTCTAGCCCCACCTTGGGAAGGAAGATAGTTAGCTTCAGGGTAAACCACAGAGATCCATTCCTAGACAATGTGAAGCCCAAACCCAAATCAGAGGCTCACTGAGAAACCTGATGACCTGGAATAAAAGCCAAGAGAAGCTAAGTCACTTTGGAGCATTAGAGACAGCTGACACCCAGGTCTCAGAAATCCCTGGCTCACCATTCCCATTTCCTTTGAATCAGCTATAACAGTGGGGACAAAGATTGGCTGTGCTGGGCTCAGGTTTCAGCACCAGCATTCGGGAAGCTGGCATTTGTGCAAGACACAAACTACTCACCAGAGGGTTATGGCCGTGGACATTTCTCCACTTGAGCACAGGCTCCATTAACACCTGGGAGGAAAGAAAACGTGTGACAGCATGCCAAGTCGAGAATACAGGCAGGCACTACAAGCCAAGGGTGGGGCGAACTCTCTGAATGGCCACAGCTCCTTCTAGGTGGGGGGAGTCCTTCTTGTGACTTCCAGAAATGACCTGTAAGTGATTGACTGCAAACTGGGGCTCAGTCTAAAGGGGAATGGGCTTAGTGAAGTCAACCAAGCTCTTCACAGCTTGGAGACAAACGTGGGCAGCATCCTTGAAGTTCCACAGCCTTGGCTGGGACTGGCCCCGACGCACACTACTTGATAGGTGAGGACTCTCCACAGGGGCAGATCCAATTGCATGAACATAGAAACTGACAGACAAGATGCATTAGCAAAATTGGCCCATGTCATTATGGAGACCAAGACCTCTGTGTCATGGCAGGTTGTCTACAGCTGGGGTCCCAGGGATGCAAGCAACATAGCTCAGTCTAGGTCCAAAGCCTGAAAACAGAGAGATCGGCCATTGGTGTAATGCTAAGTATGAGGCTGAAACCCTGGAACCTGGGGCCTCTGGTTAAGTCCCTAAGTCCTAAGGCTGGAAAGCCTGCAGTCTTGATGTGCCACAGCAGGAAGGGGGAGGGAATCCTTTTCTTTCCTTTTTTGTTCTATCCAAGGCTGTGGCCAATAGCCTGACCTGTTATATTAAAGATGGGTATTCCCTATTTAGTAAGGTTGCCAATTTACATATCAGTCTTCTCCAGAAACATCCTCTAAACGTGTATACAAGTAACATTTCATCAGCTCTCCAGGCACAGTACTGCCTCCTTGTTCCTGGGGGTGTGTTGCAAGATCCCCAGTGGATGCCTGAAGCTTCAGATACAACAAGCCTGATACATGCTATTCTTTTTTTTTTTCTTATGCTAGACAGAGGAATGGTTTACATGGGCGGGGTGAGGTCTCATTGGGTACATCATATATTAATGCAGAATTAAAATTTTATGAACGGTTTACATCCAGAGGTTTCTACTTAATATGTTTAGATCCTGGTTGACCTTGGGTAATTGAAACCACACCTGAGTGTGGGAAGCTGCTGTTGTCTTTAATTCTGGCAAGCTGCCACCTAAGATTAACTATCACACTATATAAATTTTATAAGCCAGCTAGTTATCCTTTGCTTCCTCGTTTCAGCAGAGGTAACAGTGCTCACCTCAGAGGGGCTAAGCAAATAAGCATGAAGTCAATATATAATGCCATAAACACTTAACATGCTGCTCTGGATAATTTTAGCTGCTGCTGCGGCTACTGTTGCTAACTGGCCCCAGGTCTACAGCGAGGATATAAGCACTTTTCAGGTTCTGCTGAGGTCACTACTCAAGGCAGGCGCCGGGTCACTAAGACACCCTTTTCCAGTCTGGTGACTAGGAGGTATCATGCAACCCTGACAGCCAACATTAACTGCCGTGAGAGGTCACAACAACAGGAAATGGACCCGGAAGGAGGCAGAGCAGAACTCCCAAGTATCCTTGCCCCAGTGGAGTCACACAAGACACACTCAATTTTCCCAGCAACAAGTTGTGACAACACATGTCAAGTGTTGCCTACCAGGGAAGCTGACCTGGACCTGGGAGCTCAGGGATCTCATAGGAACACAGGCTATCACTGCCTGGCACATACCAAAACCCCAGCTCCCCAAGAGGCAAGCAGTTGTTCAGGATGATCCATACGGTTTGCATCAGCAGCCCAAGCACAGGAAGTTCACTTCTCAGACAGGAACAATGGGAACTACTCTATACAGGGACCACGAGCCACGTGCAACCATGATGACCTTGAAGTTTGACCACAGATGTTCCTCTTCTTTCAAGGGGGCTGTGTCCTCACTTGGAAATAGCCAGAGTTGAAGTGCATTATATACTAATGTACTGGGCAGAATGTATACTGCCTTGGCAGCATTGTATAGTCAAATAAAATCCTAAGTTGAGAAATCATGACTTGCAGACTATCTGAACATCCAAACTGAGAATGCTGTAAATGTTAACTGAACTCCAGACTCCAGGGATTTAGTATCAAACACAGAATGAGAACAGTTCACTTATTACTTTAATACAGACTTCATGTGGACATGTTAACATCTGGGGTGTCCTACAGAGCTCCTCCTGCTTCACTCCATGAGGCCTTCAAAGCACCGGATCACACGTGTGGACTACACTGGCGGCTGGCATCAGCCTTCTGCTGGACAGGTCTATCTGTGCCCTGTATAACTTATTCCACTGAGGTGTTTCAGGTTCCCGCAAGCCCACTGTAAGCCATACCTCGACGTCTGTTGTATTGGAGAAGAACTCCAGGCATGTCGTCTTCCCACTTGCAATATTGCCCTCAATACAAACCTGGCAGAAGACAAATGCACATTAGGGATAAAGATAAAGCACCCAGAGGAACATGATGGAACAACCAGGCTCAGGTAAATAGCTGGGTTCTTGGTTCAGGCCAGAACTGAGTGGTAAGCTAAAACCCTGCCTCAGGAATCCCCCAAGGCCCCACCACACAGTAACAGGAAAAAGCATCTGTCATGCTGAACTCTTCTGACAAACCCATGTGATCTGTCCACACCTACCCAGTCCCTCTTGTTGTTTTAAATAATAAGCTAGGGGTCAAACCAGCCTCAGACATGTCAATCACGCTGTCTACCACTAGACTACATCCTCAGCCCAAACCAACACTCCCCTCTCCCTGACACCTAAGTCACCTGACCTGCACCAAACTTGTCTGCCAGTCAAGTTCTGAGTCCTTCCCTAGATCCACCCTTCAGATTGTTGTGTGTCAGCTTTAAAAGTGTTCCATTTCCTTAACCTGACTCTTACTATGTGTGCCATCTAGGATCCAACTTACTGACTAGTACAGAGAAGCCCTCATATTTTGGTTTGAGTTCTAGCAGCTCATAACAGGTACACAGTTCAATATAAGACAAATTACTCCTTCAGACACTCCTACACATCCTCTGGGTCGAGACGCGTCTACCCTATCATATGGTGGCCTGTTGCGCCACACCGTGGCTAGAAGTATCCACTGATGTGTGGCGATTTGCCAAGACAGTTAACCAGGCAAGTGAGTTTACACCCAGGCCCAACAGGCCCCTTCCTATGACAGGTGACGCATGTCACATTCCACACATTAACACCTATCAGACCTCACCTCACCACACCCAATATAAAACTCTCCCTGCCAAGTACACCGTTGACTGGCAGCAAAGACCTCCAGCTCTGAACCTACCAAGTGCCCAGAATGGTCAGTGACACTTTCCACAGACCAAGGCCATCCTCCAATCCCAGGTCCCATCAGCCCATATGATAGAACCCAGAGTAAATGCAAAATGAACCCAAAGGAGATAGTGAAGAGCAAGCAGCAGCCCTGCAGGGCACTTCTGAGCCTATAGCTGCTTCTCCTTCCTGAAGACAACGTGCCTGGAGTTCTCCAATGCAGCACCCGGAAGGACCTAAGCTGCACATCACTCCACATCTCATGTTTCTTTCCTGTTCACTACAAGGGCCTCACTGTCGTTCAGACTGTTCACTTGCCCCTACCCACACCATGAAATCCTCAAGAGATGATAAGTGTAGACTTCAAATGTGCTCAGCCAGCACCCCACCCTCTTCTCTACCCCTCATCCTAGAGCAAGCAACATATAAACAGGAACACAAGAGGAAAGAGAGAATAGTCTGGCAAAGGAAGGCTTTTCTTTTTTAATGAGGGTTCACTATGTAATCCTCCTGCTTCAGCCTCCTGAGAAGAATTACAGGCATACACCACCACACCCAGCCCAGATCCTTCTTTTGTGAGT
>JADRCC010229233.1:0-10711 GCA_019843855.1 Hylomyscus alleni
GACAAAGAGAGACAGAGACAGAGAGATAGAGACAGACAGAGAGACAGTGAGAGAGCTAAAAAAAAAATTTAATGCTTTTTGGTTAATATTCCAACAAAATATTTCCATGAAAGAAACTTCTTTCCATCATTTGCATATCTAACACCATAGCAACTTGTTTGTTGTTGCTCTTATAAGACATGCCTCTGCAAAGGATGACTCAAAAGCCCCCAAAGATAACTTCCCCACCCAGGAGAAAGGCAGACCATCCATTTCCACCTTCCAAAACACAAGAACATAGCCTGGAACAGAATCGGCTGGGACTTCCTCTCCAACAAGAGGGGTGACAACACTGTCCTCTCATGGAGCTCCCCAAAGAAGGGAGACCCCGCATGTCCATCTTCCAGCAAACGAGGAATGAGAGAACACCACAGCCTGTGGTTAGGAACACAGGTTAAGGCTGCAGTGGGCATAGACCTTCATGCCAATCCTGAAACCACTTTCCCTGGTCAACCTCTTAAAACAGTGACCCCACTTTTTTTTTTAATTGTTTTTCTTTTTTGAGATTATAATTATATTATTTTCCCCTTCCCTTTCCTCCCTCCAAACCCTTGCATATACCCCTCCTTGGTCGCTTTCAAATTCATGTCTTTTTTGATTAATTATTGTTATAAATACATATGTATTATACATAGGTATTCCTAAATACATAAATACAACTTGATTGGTCTGTACAATGATATGCGTATGGATGTTTTCAGGACTGACCATTTGGTATTGAATGAAAACCAGTTGGTGTCTCTTCTCCAGGGAAGTTTATTCCTCCTTCCCTACTCTAGACATTAGTTGCTTGTAGTTCTTTGTGTAGGGTTGAGGCCTCTTCGCCCTCCACTTTAGCATGTCTACCGCTGCTGTTCATATTCAGTTCATGTTCAGGCGGTCATGTTAGTGAGATTTTACGGGTGTAGTTCCTGACATTCCTAGGGGACACCATCCCACGTCAAACGCCCCATCCTCTGGCACTTAGAATCTTTCTGCCACCTCACTTGCCATGTTCCAAGACTTAAGAGCAGGGGTTGTTTTGTAGATGCAGCCAGTCTCTTTCTGTTTCAAAGAGAAGTTCTCTCAGTGAGGGTGAGAACTACACTGATCTGTGGGTAACTTTAGCACAGTAGTGGTTGTAGGTTCTCCTCCAAGATCCATGACTTCACTAGCCCTGAGCAATTAACTAGGTTTCCAACACCAAGCATAAGTTTCCTTTTGCTGAGTGGGCCTTAAATCTAATACGAAAGCTGTTGGTTACTGCCTAGGTAAGTGTGCCACTGCTCTTCCCTGGGGTTATCATGCCTTGCTGGTCATTGTGGTTCGCAAGCATCATAGTTGGGTAGCACTGTTGGCTGCTCCCCTCCTTTGGAAGTTTGCACAGATCCTTCCGGTATCATCTAAGTTGGTCCTTAGGGAAGAGGCTTTCACTTGGCCTTACTTTTATCTGGCTCGTTATGACAGAACACACTACCTATCTGAATGTCATATACAAGAAAGATGTTGGTAAGCGGTCTTGAAAAGGAGGAGTACTGGTGGATAAGAACTGGAATAAAGGCAGCTAAGAACATCTTTGACCTTGTATCAGCTGTGACAGGATGGCTGCAAGGACCAACAGCATGATTGATAGTTAAGGCTGTGATTTACTGATCACTGATCTGGCCTGGGTGAACTTGGCTATGGACATCTGTAAGTTCATTTTCATCAAGTTCTGAACTGCCTGGGTTGAGAATGCCCTCTGTTTAAGGTATCTCTCAAAAGATGACACTAGTACTTGGCATTGGAATAAAAAATGTAAACATGGGGGCTGGAGAGATGGTTCAACAGTTAAGACCACTGGTTGCTCTTCCAGAGGTCCAGGCTTCAATTCCCAGCACCCACATGTCAGCTCACAACTGTCTGTAACTCCAGTTCCAGGAGACCTGACACCTGCGCATAGACACACGTGCAGGGAAAACACAAGTGCACATAAAACAAAAATAACTAAGTTTAAAAATATTAACACAGAGAGCCAGGGGGATGAGGCAAATAGGTAATAGTGAAGTGAGTATCACTGAAAAATAAGGAGGACAAACCCTTTTTCTTGTTAGATAAATGCTGACCATTTAGAAACATGGTAGAAAAAGATGCTCCCATATGGCTGCATACACATCACCCTGGGTTCAGCAGACAGGGCAGAAGGATGAGCCATGCAACATAAGCATGGCTGAAAGATGAATCTTCCTGAGTACCAAAGATGTGGCCAATGGGAGCAGGTGACCTGTCCAAGAGGCTCAAAGAAGAACAGGTAGCAATATAAAAAAGCAAGAAGAGCTAAGCTACAACCGGAAGCAGGCACGAACTCACTGCATCCTGCCTGTGTATACATGTGCATTTATCAATGAATCCAGGAATCTTCAGATGGCCCACAGCAGTCATTTAGGGGTAGGGAGAGAAAAGTGAAGGGAAGATTTAACATTTCATTGTCAAACTTCTACACTGGCTGGATTCTGAGCACAGGTATTCTGGTGATGTTTTTAACTGCACATAAGAGTAAAATATCTATGCAATGTCTGGCATCCTGCCTGACAGAGTGGACCTTCAGTGAGTGAGGCTCTTCCTAGTCTCCTCAGAACCACAGAAGAAGCAAGAAACATATCTTGCTTCTTCGAGTAATTTACAACATAGTAGGATTAGGGGTTCGTCAGCTCAGGAAATATGAAAGGAAGGTATATACCACGTGCCTGCGGTGTCCACCCGCATCGAAGTGTGTGGAAATGGGCTGGGGTGATGGCTCAGTGGTTAAGACTCCTTTTCTGAAAGCATGAAGATGTGAGTTTACATATTAAGCACCCACTGAACAAGCAAGTATGGCTGCGCTTGTCTGTAACCTCAATTGGGGGTGCTAAGGGAGGACATCCTGAGTTTACTGGCCAGCCATCTGAGCTAACACAGGCATCACTTGGTTCAGAAGAGACCTTGTCTCAAGGCAGTAAGAGAGAGAGCGATAGAGGAACATACAATGGCCTTCGCTGGCCTCCCCATGCACATGTACAGGTATGTGCACCCACATGCACACACTTACATGCATTGCACATGGGCACAACACACCATACACACTGTAGGAAAATGCATAGAGTGAATATATAAATACATACAGGCTTCCTGTCATTATTCCCTAGAGAATTTAGTATAATAATCACTCATACAGTGTTTACACTATATTCAGAATTCTAAGTAATGCAGAGGTTAATTAAAGTACACAGGATATGCATTAAGTTATATACAAATACATTTTGTGTCATTTTATATAAAGGATGTGTGTATCCATAGTGTCTAAGTGGGATTCTGGAACCAGTCCACAAGGATGTCAAGCCACCACACACACACACACACATACACACACACACACACACACACACACACACACACACATATTTTGACCAAACACTAGTGTCCGATAGCCACAGAAATTACTCAAATCTCAGAATTCTGAAGTTTTAGAAGCCTTAAAACACCAACACATATATTACCTAGAAAGCTAAAGGAGTAAGCTAGGATGCATGATTTCCAACTGTCTGAATCCATGCTTGACCCAGCATCATGACTTCTGTGCAGCACTGTCCCCACTGATGTCCAAGCTCCAATACCACTGACACTCCTCTGAAGACCCAATGGCAGAAAGGGATGCTGTCATGCCCCAGATCATAGAAAGATCAGCAAACACATATTCACTCATATATCCTTTTGTTCTACGTGGGCAAATAGCTAAGTTCTGCACTCCTAAGCACAACACAGAAACGCTGTGTGAAGGCGCTGAGATCACACTATTGAACACACGAATGAGGCTTAAGAAGAATTTTCTTGTTACTCAAAGACAAGAAGGAAATGGGTGAGAAACTAGAGCTCCTCAGTAGAGAAGGCTTTCAAAGAGTACATAGCTAAGACAAATGTGCCTGGACGGATGCCCCGCATTCCCTTTTGGGAACCTGCTTCCTTCATCCTGCAAGTTCAAGCATCAAAGAAGGCAGGAGCCAACCAGTTATATGACTCGTCTAAAGAGAAGAGGAAGGAAGAAACCTCAAGGAAGTCTGGGGACCAAACAAAGGAAAAGACAGCTGCAGGCAAGGAGTTTTAAAGGAACTTCAGTGTATAAAGCCACACAGAATGGAACTTTAAAAGGACTTCAGAGTATACAGCGAAAACTTCAAGAAACCACCTTGCTGTGAGCATAGATAATTTCCCAGCAATATGTAGAACTGACCCAAGTTTGTACAGGCTTTGATAGTGGGGAAAGACTCACAGAGAGGGAAGAGAGCTGAGAACCACAGCTCTATGGAGTGGAGGGAGGGAGACTTTCAGTTTAAGATTTCAACATATGATTCTCAAGACAAAAAAACATCAGGCAACACGTTCTCCTTCAGCCTGCAGGCTCTGAGCACAGAAATAGCCCAAGTTTAACACTCACAGAGTCAACTACTACCTCTCAATGACTAACTTTACTGACATATGTCTCTCCCCAGGGAGCTGAAGCTGCAATCAAAAATTCCAACTGTTTTTACTACAGCACAAGGGGAAAGTGAGAGGGGAGAGGTCTGCACCAAGGGCATGTCTAGTTAAGGGTGTATTTTTACATCTTTGAGCTTGGGTGAATCCAGATGCATAAAGGCAAATATAATAGAGTAGAATATAATCCAGCAAAGATCTTTAGGGTAGGCAGAAACAATGCTCATGAGAAAAAGCAAGAAGGCTGGCACCCATCTACACAGGGAGCTGGTAGCAACCAGAGAGAGGACTGATCATTACCAGACATGGGACAGGTCTACACAACAAACAACTACTCACTCTAAAATGTCAGCGGCTCTAGGCTAAGAAACCCTAGACTAGAACCTCATTCCTGGAAGCAGTCATGGGGACCCTCACAGTCTTAATTCAGAGAAGCATTTGCTAGCCTTCTTGAACGAACAGCTACAGCAACTCAAGAGTCCTCTCATTCTGGTGAGCAATGGGAAACACCTAGCAAATGAGATGACCAGCAAAGCAGATGGCCACCCTCCCAGCAAAAAGAATAGAGAATTCACCTTAGCAGTCAAGAGAGTAGATTACTCACAGCCATTCCAATGCAAGAAAGGTGCAGCCTTTAAAACACAGTGTTAGTCACTGGGCAGAAGACAGCTGAGAGAAAGAAAGGGAGGAAGGAAGGAAGGAAGGAAGGAAGGGAGGAAGGAAGGAAGGAAACTCAACAGCCATAAGCAGATTTGTCGCTAAAAGCATCCCATAATTAATACAACTCCAACCCTCTAAGATGTGTACATAACACACCTTCTCATTTACATTTATATAAAATGATAAACAGATAAGAAAAGGAAGAAATGTAGAGCCCGGCTAGTGAGCACGCGCCCTAAGGTTGGTACTACTCAGAGCAGCAACAGTGCCTGGCCTAGAGCATCTTCTTGTCAAGATTCTCACCTCCATGCATGGGAGAGGTGAGGTTACTGTAACCACCCTACATCTCCACATAAAGACTGAGAGTTATTGGAACTATTCCCCGTGAACACTTGTGAGCTCTTCAGAGACCACTGAGTTCAGGGTGCTATCCAGAAAATGAGCAGATTTGAAGAAGGGAAGGACGTTCAGGGGCACACTCTGTGGTGGTTGTTTTAAAACCACAAAAGTCCCTGGCAGGGCAGACACAGTAGCAATTTCCATCAAGCGTGAATGAAGCACTCCTTTTATTCCCAGCACCACACGAATAGGGTAGGGTGGTCCTGTAATCTCAGTACTTGAGACTGGAGTTTCAAGAGGATAACCGCATCTACAAATCTAGCTCAAGTAGCTGTAGGTCTTGGAGATGGCATCAAAGGTGGCCTTGGCAAACCCCCGACCTCTGGAAAGAGACTGCGTTCACCAAGTCTCCTTATCAGGAATTCACTGATCATCTTGTGAAAACCCACACCAGAGTCTCTGTTCAGCGGACCCAGGCTCCAGCTGTGGCTACCTCATAAGGGTTTTTATATAACAAAAATAAATTAATTAAGTCTGTTTAAAAAAAAAAAAAAAAAAAAAAGCTAGTTCAAGGCTGATAGTTAGAGGCCAGCCTGGGTTACACAAACTCTTCATCAAACCAAAACAGAAACTGCAACAACCAAACAGTGGTGGCAACACAAGCCCACTATCAACTTACCCTGCATCCAGGAATTGACCCACTTGCCATCTACCATTCAAATCCCCATCCACTTCCTCCCCCACAGAAGTTAAAAGCGTGATCTAGTGGGCTATTAGGAAAAAACAAAAACAAAAACCACCTTACACTCCAGGAGGGAGCCCCAAAGACAATCCTTTGAAGATGAAGAGGAACAAGGTGTGTTATTTGGACTTCTGAGCAGTCTCCTCTACCATGTAGGGCAGGGCTAGGCTAAGCTGTATGCAGCTACTCAGCTAGTTAAAAAAAATAAATAAACAGAACCCACCCCTCAGGCCAGAATCAGATCCTTCAGGGAGAAAAGGTTAACAGCCATGCTGCTTGGAGTAGGAGGAGGGGAAGCCTCTTCCCTGAGGAGGTCAGGGGTCTTAGCAGAAGCTAGCAGGGAAGGAGGACCAAACGACCACTCATCCTCACACCCCTTATAGAAACATCTCAAGGCTCACACTCTTAAACCCACCACGTGCAGCATCCAGGTGCCAGAAAATGGGACATCAGACAAAGTGATGTAAGGCCTAAGTGTAAGGGGAGCCGCCAGCAGGATACATGGGAAAATAGTAAGAGCCACAATCAGTGTCTCACCTCCTTAAGACAAACATTAAGACAAAAGGTGAGAAGCCATCCCTGAGGGTGCTCAGAAAGTTCCTGAACAACAAAGGCCTTTGAATTGTTCTTGGAACCCCAATGGCCTTCTAGTCTCTGGTCTTAATACTCAACGTGAACTCAATAGTCAACTCAGACCCAGGTTTCCTCTTACAGGAAGCCTTCCAAAGTCCTGCCTTCTAGAACCTCTCTGGTATTAGAACTTTTCAGGAAAAGACTGAGGAATAGGAAGTGAGAGCTGACCCAACAACCAACCCTGTTTCCTACAACACTTGGTTCAAGACAATAGTTCACACTTAAAAGATGACACTTAGTGTAACAAGAAAAGGCATCAAGCCACCTAAAAGTCCCAACGCAAGTTCAGTAATCCAAAGCCACAGCTAACTTCAGCCAAGGAACACTGGCGGTCCCTCCCCTACCTCAACTATGGCCCATCGTGACTATTGCACTTCCTTGCGCTCTATGGTATACGTTCACGGGCATATTAAATAACCATTGCTGACAGGGAGAAATACATATAACTTTTGGTGAACTCAACTCATGTGACCCACGACAAGATGTGATAATTAGTGTCCACTGGTCATAAGCAGAGAACACACAGGAGAGCTGGCTGGGGTGTTACCAGGGGACATGCCATTACTATGTGAATTAAATGTGTGAATCCGGGCAGATCTTCATGTCTGAGACGCCCTGGAACTGAGCCCGCTCTAACAGCCTCCAAATAACTTGCACCTGCTTATAGCTGCCTAATTCACTTTCCCCTCCCTCCTTCTCCACCCCCCTCCCCCGCAACCCCCATAACTCCAGACAAACAGAACACAAGGCCTCAGACTTGGTTATTAAAAAAAAAAAAAAAAAAAAAAAACCTACAGCAGCCACAGGCGTCTAACCCCCGCACTGGAAACTGAGCAAACCCACAGACATTTAAATGGAGTCTCAGAGGAGTGGGGATGATGGGGGAGGGGGAGGTTCCTCTGGCCAGCCGTCTGAGAGTAAGCACAGGACAGGGAACTTCTAGGAAGGGAGGGGTGCAGATCCTCTGCACGGGGTAGCTCAGAAAGGTTTTGACTTCCCCACAACAAACACAACGCAGCAGCCAAGTTTTCTGGAAGTATTTGGGAAAATCCGACATAAATTAGACGTGTGAATGATACAGGCAGAGAGCAAGAAACCTTCAGTAAAGAAAGTTCGGTGAGCATCAGCTGCCCAGAAATAAGCATCAGGGGCCAAGGGCGGGCAGAGCTGAGGAGGGGCTGCTGACAGCTGTGGCCGGCGGGCAGAGGCAGAGGGGAAGGGCTCCAAGCTGGAATTCGGAGCGTGCCCACATCAGCAGAAAAGTTCCTGGGAACAGCACTCTGCCTGGGAGGCACCCTGCGGGTCTCAGGATGCACGCGCTCCGAGATGCAGGGACCAACGGCGGTTAGAGGAAGCCCTGGTCCTCTTTTCCCGGCTTCCCAAAGGTTAAGGCATCTTCGACAGACGACAGAAGTAAATGATCTGCTCCCAGGATGAGCGAATGATTTCCATGTCCAGTCCCTACTGCATCTCGCTATTCCCAAACCAGACACGGTCCGGGGAAGAAAAGAAAGGAAGCTGGGATGCAGATGCAGAGACAGCGAGGATGGGAAACTGAGGCAGGAAAGTGCATGTTAAAGGCTGAGGGAGTCGGGGGAGACCCCGAAATCAAAAGCAGAGTCCTCTCCTCCCTCCTCGGTTCCCAGCACACAGAGCCACACTCGAGCTACGCCCAATCCGAACGGCCGCCCGGCTCTAGGGAACCGGCGCCGCACAAAGCTCCGCCCGCCAACAAACGACAACAGCACCCGGTGCGCCGGCCCACACAATAGCGCGGCGCGCGCCCCGCCGCGGCCCCTCGCGGGGTCCGGGCCAGCCCGGCGCCGGGGTCCGCCCTTCGCGCACACCCACGCCCGCAGCCCAGGCCCGTGCGCGGAGCAGGGACGATCGAGGCAGCCCCCGCGCCCCGAGCTCGGTGAAGCGCGTCACGCGCCCCCCACTCACCCGCGGTGCTGCTCAGCAGCAGGCACAGCGGCCCCAGCAGCCACATGGCGCGGCCGCCGCTCCGCTGCCCAGCGACGTTGCTGCCCCGCGGCCTCGGTCAGACCCCGCCTCTCGGCGCCGGCCACGCCCTCTCGCCGGCCCAGCCACGCCCCCGCCCTCCCAGGCCAGAGAGCTCAGCCAAGTTCTGCACGCTCACAGTTGAATGTGGCCGACAGAGTTCTACTCCAGGGTCCGGGTTACGAAGGTTCGGCGGATCCAGTTCTTGCTACCTCAGGGGTCAGTTTGGAAGGAGCTCTTAACTGCCCCAGCTCTACTCTCGGCCAATTTCCCTTTCTTCTTGCATCCTGCGGGGATGTGAGAAGTCACCATCTCCCCACTGCCCAGATGGAATCTTAAGACTTGCATTCAAGGAGAGAGAAAAGTTCGGAAGAACCGGTTCTTAGGAGAAAACTTTTTTTTTAATTGTTGACGGTGAAATACGACCATTGCTTCTCAAACTCCAAGATGCATCAGACAGACTTGATGACCCCTTTAAAAAGCTCACTCTAGTTTTTTATTTTTTGTTTTTGTTTGTTTGTTTGTTTGTATTTTTGAGACAGGGTTTCTCTATGTAGCCCTGGCTGTCCTGGAACTCACTCTGTAGACCAGACTGGCCTCGAACTTAGAAATCCGCCTGCCTCAGCCTCCCAAGTGCTGGAATTAAAGGCATGCGCCACTACCGCCCAGCTCAAAAAAAAAAAAAAAAAAATTTCAATTATGCATTTTAAAAGACTCCAGAAATGCTGGGCGGTAGTGGCGCACGCCTTTAATCCCAGCACTTGGGAGGCTGAGGCAGGCGGATTTCTAAGTTGGAGGCCAGCCTGGTCTACAAAGTGAGCTCCAGGACAGCAAGGGCTACACAGAGAAACCCTGTCTCGAAAAACCAAAAAAAAAAAAAAAAAAAAACAACCTCACTCCAACTCAACAGGTCTGCATTTTTAACAAACTGGAGAGTGATTCTCAGGATGGTGGTTCCTGGAGGAGCAGAGAAAAAATTTCATCCTGAGATCTTAACAACTGAGGAGACCATGAGCTGCAGAGAGTTTTAAAGCCCCTAAAACTTTATGCAGTTTCCATTGTTTGGGCATTATAGACTTTTTTTTTTTAAAGGAAAGCCTATTATCATGGAGCTGAAGAGATAGAGGACTTAGCAGTTAAGAGCAATTGACCTTCAAATGAGCCCCCTCCCCACCCCCACCCCATTGGAAGCCATGATTGCCTCACCAGAGAACTTAAGTCCATGTGCTCATCTAAAGCTGAGTCTAGATTACTAACCAGGAGAGTGTGTACGTTCACTGAGTTATTGCTTTCACCCCAAAGTCTTTTGTTCCAAGGCGATAAGTAATCCGTGGCCTTATTGCAAACACTGACCAGAACAGCCGAGTCTCACTTAGTATCCTCCAGAAAGCAGCGAGAAGATATCACTAGATGGTGCCTGCTTCAGGCATGGCCCACTCATGGTCACATTTAACCTTTACAACAACCTCTGAAGATAGACAGTGATGTCTCTGTGACACAAATGAACACTCCAAGGCAAAAAAAAAAAAAAAAAAAAAGTTCTCAACAGCCATACATCAAGTTACTTACCATAGTAAACAAGCCCAATTCATAAGACCATAAGACACAGAGCTTATCTGCAGCTTCAAAGGTGATGTGGCCACTGGATTTGAGCTATGATTATGGAAATGCTCAAGAAACAAAAGTTAATTTCAGTGTTCAATGCAGTTCTACTCCCAGGAAAAGATATTGTGGGTGGCAGCTGCCACTCCCCAAAACTGCTGAGCATGAGAGTTGGTTTTCCCTGCTGGAAATTCAACCATTCTTTCGCTGCTGTGTGTGTGTGTGTGT
>JADRCC010229254.1:0-10778 GCA_019843855.1 Hylomyscus alleni
CCCCCCTCTCTCCAAGGGGTCATGGCCAGTCTCTACTTCTCTACTCTCTCCTTCTCTTTGCCTTTCTCTGTCTCTGCTACCCTCTTAACACCCTCCCCATTCCCTAAATAAACTGTATTCTATGCTATACCAGCGTGTGTCTGGTTCCTCAGGGGGAAGGGATGCCTGGCATGGGCCCGTTGAGGCACCCTCTTCCCCCACACCTCTCCGGAACATATTCTTATAGCTCTTTCTCTTTTTATGTTCATAACGTTGGTGCCTTGTGACTCAGATCTTGAAACATCTTAGCTACCACAAGCGTTCCCTGCTCACTAGCCCAACATCAGGTAAGCACCCATTCTTTTCCATTTCCATGGCCCCAGAGGAGAGATTTCTTGAGCTCAGAGCTTCCCCTGTGATGTCCTTGAGGATGGGTGATATTCAGTTTTCCACTGACTCTTGTTTTAAAACTTTTCCCTCTGGGTGAGATTCCCCTCTCCTTAAAGACAGTTTCTTTCATGTGGCTGAGAATTCCAGGCAGGCTGCTCTCTGGCTCAGCAGCACCAGGGCTCATTTTGCAACCTGCTGCAGACTAGTTCAAGCAGTTTACCTGCCTTCCATTTTCTGTCACCATGATTTTACACCACTGCAGCCAGCTTTCTTAAACTCGTTCTAGCCGTATGTCTCTACTAATACAACAATATACTTTTCTCTACCTGATGTGTTAGAACGGCGGGTGGCATCAGAACATACCACACTCTAATCCCAAACAGTTCCACGTGTAAGAGGTTTAATTGATAGGGAGAGAGAGGGCAGTAGAGCAGAAAGAGAGGAGGGGGGAGAGAGAGAGAGAGATGGAGGGATGTTCCCTGTAGCGGCTGCAGGTAAAGGTGGGAGGTGAGCCCAATGGATTCTGAGAATAGGGTGGCTGTTGCCCTGGCAACAGGTCTGTGAGACCTGCCCATTCGGCTTTGGAGGCCCTGATGCTAACACTACCTACACTACTTGCCAAAGTTACTTAAGATTCTCATTCCTATCCTGTCTTGACTATTACATTTAAATTCTATTTAGTTATGGCCAATCTATATAGTACTCAGTCTTGTCAGAAGTTTGTTAACTATTAAGTTTATGAGACAGAATTCCCAAAGGCATCTAAAGTTTCTCCCACAAGGTCTCAGAAGATGTGGACAGGATGCCACGTGGATTGTGATAGGATAATCACTGAAATACGAAGTGGACAAGCTGGATACTCTTGAGTTAAATGACTTGGTTAAAATAAAGGTAAGCTGTTTCTCATGTCACACATATGCATTCCACAGAGAAAAAGCCCTGCATCTTCTGTGCTTGGAAGCCAGACTGACAGTCCTGATTACCATTGAGACCATAGAGACTACAGAGAACTGTTGGCTAGTGGACTCTGTCATTTTTTAAATAATGCATAAGTGCTAGATTTTTGTTTATTTCTCAGACTTCTGATACATTGACAGCTAGCAGAAAGCTTTCCCAGATATGATCTGTTAATTCCTTACCTAAACTCTGTTCCCACTAGTTAAATGACTCATGTTTCCTCTTCTTGCCCTGCCACTGTCCTAACATTATCTGAGTTCCTATAAATTTGACTAACTCTAATAAAACATTCCACTATACAATCCAATTTGTTAATCTTGTTCTTTTTGTTCCACAAAAGGCTCATCTTAAAGACAGATCATATTGCTAATTCATGTTATCTCTTTTATAAACATATATATATATATATATATATATATATATATAATCTTTAAAAAGTGGAGGGTATAGAACTAAACAGAGAATTCATAACAGAGGAATCTAGAATGGCTGAGAAGCAGTTAAAGAAATGTTCAAAGTCATTAGTGATCAGGGAAATGCAAACTGAAACGACCCTGAGATTCCTCCTTACACCAATCAGAATGGCTAAGATCAAAACCTCAGGTGGACGCACATGTTGGCGAGGATGTGGAGAAAGTGGAACACTCCTCTATTGCTTGTAGGAATTCAAACTAAGAAGGTGGAATCTTAAGGAACCAAGAAAATGGAAAGTCTTGAGGAAGTCTTGAGGAATGGGCAAAATAAGGAGAGTATAGTAAAAAGAAGCAAAGCAACCCGATGAAAGATACACAACTAACAAATGAAAAGAACAAAAATGGCTACAATAAAGCAGAGTGGATGCAGAAGGGTAGGACACTGTGTAGGAAAATAGGTGATTTGCAGAAGAAAAAGAGAGTACTGATTTTAATAGATGAGTTCTTAGGAGATAAATTGATGCTGGAGGGAACAACTTAGGTTTAGCATTATTACCTGTTATTCAGCTCATAGATCAAAATAATTGTTTTAAAAACAAAACCCAATCATTTCTGAGGACTAAGATATTTTGAAGAACAGGTTTGTAATTAATTATCTGAAAATTAAATACAATTAAAAATAGCATTATCTATGTAAATGCCATTGCAAAGGTCATTAATTTTTACAATTAATATTTCCTGAAAAAGGATCAAAAGGTTGGAAGAGACAGTACTCACATACCTTATCAGCATTTATGAAACTGAAGCCACAGGACTGCAGTGAGCCTGAGCTGCTTTGGGTTATGGAATAAGAACCTGTCTCAGACAAATACTCTAATCCAAATAAATAAATGAATGGATGATAAAAAAAATAAGAAAAAAATGGTCAAACTAAGTAAAGACAATTGACAAATATTTGTGAGCAGATTATTAATTCTAGAATGCTTAAAAAAGAGAAACTTTTTCTTCACAGTTAATAAAGATAGATAAATGATGAGATCAGTGGCCATGTTCATATCATTATACTCACTCATTAAAATACAGTATCCTGACACATGGTGATAGGCTATGTGAAACAGATGGGCATATATGAAGCAATAAAACCAAGACTTATTCCACTTATTTACTAGGACAGCAGGAATGAAAGCAGACTGTAAAATATACATTGCACTGAGTACTACAAGCCATGAAATAAAAATTAAGTGTATACAACATGCATGTTATTCGAATGCATTGGAAGATATTGCACAAAGAACCTTGGATTCTAGATATGACTTATTGCATAAACTTACTAGATCATATACGTATTAGCTTGGATCTAGCAAGATACAAAAGAGCATATGAGTTATCAGATGTCTATTCTCATAGTTTTTGAGAATAGGAAGTCAAAGATTAGGTTTTGGGTTGTTTTGCTTGTTGCCGAAGACTTATATGAATTGGAAACATTAAGTATGTGCAATATCAAGACAAAGGAGAAGGCTCTGAACTTCTTATGGCATTTCTAAGGTTTTGAACTACCAGTGACATTAACTATATTGCTTGATAATAAAATAATAATCCTTCAATGATTAATCTGCAATATCATCACAAGGAGGCTTAAGGGATAAACAGGTGAATTCCTACGGGAATCAGCAATAAAGTCCGCAATAGTAGCAGAAGATCTGGTGAATGGCTATGCATGTGTTTCTTTAGAATAGTTTCTTCAATGATTACTGCAAGAAAAGTGGTCAAGTCCAAAGAAATAAATTTAGTAAATTGTGCAATTACCTAGTAAAATTTTAGAAAAAAACATACTGCAAATAAACATTACCCCTGTCTTTTTATGCTCTATTTATTCTGTCATATAACTTTAGGTTTTACATTGTAGTTATTTTTCTCTGGCACTAGCTATGGAGTGTTACACGTACTTATTCATTAAAAAAATGGAATTTTAGTAAGTTGTTAATAAATACATAATTAGTGATTTGAAAGCTATTCTTAGTTAGAAAATGGAAAGGATAGAGAATGTAAAATAAGTAGAATATATAAAGTAAGTAAATCAATGAAAATACAAAAGGTGGTGATGGATGGAAGAGATGAGAAAATAAAAAAGAATAAATTATTTGCCAGTGAAATGATGCTAAATGAAAATTAAAATTTCTAAAATATAATTTACCAGTGTATTATAGTTAATGTGTGCTAGGCCCAGTAAGACATCATTAATGAATTTGAATACCCTTTTTCATAAATGCAGGAATAGATTCTTTGGGAATAGATGTTCTTCCTACATTACACATAAAATGGATAAAGTCAGAGTTCAATCTTTAGAATGTTTACCTAGCATACACAAAGCCTGGATTGGAGCCCAAATATTGTGTAAAACAGGTCATGGCATTCATGTCTGTATTCTTTTTTTCTTTATTATTATTATTTTTTTAAACAACAAGAACAAACCCCTGTTGCCTCCCCCCTCCCCATGCCTGCCACCCCACCCTCTCCCACTTGTCAGCCCTGTCATTCCCCTGCACTGGGGCACAGAACCTTCACAGGGCCAAGGGTCTCTCCTCCCATTGATGACCAACTTTGCAATCCTCTACTATACACATTCTGCCAGAACAATCAGTCTCACCATGTATAGTCCTTGGTTGGTGGTTGAGTCCTTGGGAGCTTTGAGGGCATTGGTCAGTCCATATTGATGTTTGTCCCAAGAGGCTGCAAACCCTTCAACTCCATTGGTTCTTTCTCTAACTCCTTCATTGGGGACCCTGTACTCAGTTCAATGGATGGCTGTGAGCCTCTACTTCTGTATTAGTCAGCTACAATCAGAGCCTCTTCAGGAGACAGCTATATCAAGCTGGAGTGCCCTTCCTTCAGTCTCTGCTCCATAGTTAGTCTCTGCAACTCTTTTGAATACTGAGTTATTCTATACTAGGTACATTCTATTCTCAGTACATTCTATTCTCAGTACATTCTATACTTGGTTATTCTATACATGGATTGGTCTTCCACAATAATCTCTTACATCTTTCACAGTAGTAATTTCCAAAAATAATGTTTTCTGCCTTAACCTTCTTTATCCAAAAATTTTCACTGTCCCTTACTATTTGTGTGACTGAGACCTGACATCACTTAAAACTTACATGTTTACAAATAGCCCAATCATTTGAAAAGATTTTTCTCAATTTGTCTCTGTCTTCTCTGATGACTCTATCTTGTCAAGTTTATGTATATATTAAAAGTAACCTTTTGTCAATTTGATACACAAACACATCTCTTTTCAATTATAACTTCACTTTTCTCAAGCCCATGAAGGCAAGTTAATATTAACATCATAAGATCAAATAATAACTTTAAAAGTTCCACAATCTTTCTTTACAAATTCAGACACATTAACGGATCTTTAATCTCTTCTAAAAATTCAAAAATCTCTTTTAAATGTATAGATATGTTTCATCTATGGACTCCTTTAAAAATAAAAACTAAATTACATTGTTGCCTGTGTCCTGGACTACTCGCAGTCTGAACTTTCATGCCCTTGGGGATTGGACATGAGTTGGCACAGATGCCACAGAATCAACAACACAGACACCAGTAGCAAGCTCCTTTAATACCCTCCAATTGCACCCTACTGGTCCCAAGAAATCATCTGTTCTAAATAGCAGTTCTCAATTGGCTGGCATTTTCTACATCATCAATTCTTGGTCTCTCCAGCAGTCTTCAATTAGACCCTCCTGCAGGACATGCCTTTGCAACTGCTCAGCATTTATGCAGAGGTGGCTGCATAGTTTCTCCTATATTACATATGTTCTTCAAGATGGAAAAACCAGAGCCCAGTCACAATCTGAACAAACTCAAATAATGTAATAGACATAAGTAGTTCAATATCTAATTATGTGTGGGATTCACTCACATTCTTCCAGGTTCCAACCATGGGCTTGAGTCACTTATTCAGTTCTGACCTCTGAAGCACAGACTGTTTTACTTCCAACTGGACTGAACTTTTGCCAATAGTCTCTTCTGGGTTCTCATTAAGGGCCACAGGCTGGCCTCACAGTGTCCAAGCTTCAGCAGTTCTCTAGCACCTTTCATGCCTATAAAAGCACTAGTACTTTGATGATGCTTATACCATTAAGTTTACCTACCATCACAGAGCACAACCCAAACGCAACATCTGGAACAGATCTTCTCTGTGCTGGTTCTGAGGAAACACTTCCCGAACAGAGTTTATCTAAATGAAGCTTTTTTCTTCTTAATCTATGTAATTTCTTAGCTCTATCGAACCAGTATCAATTGCACCAGTAACTTCACCATGGCAAAACTCTTGTTAATTATGGTGACTCCAGTTAATTTTTGACTAGACACCACAGATTCTTCACACAAGTGACCCAGTAGAGTCAGTCATTGCTTCCCTCTGAATCTTCACAAGCATGGCCTCCATCATCTGGACTGCTCTCAGTATTCATATCTTCCATGCTTCTACAGAACTACTTACTGAGTTTCCAGTAGCCAGTGCATTTTTTAGCCTCAAATTCCAACATCTGTACACAATCATCCCTAAAACGTTTTTTTAGATGTTTTGCAGCAATACCCCCTATCCTGGTACCCACTTCTCTTTCATGATCAAAATTGCTAGGGTGACACATCATGATCAAAAGACCAAGTTGGAAAAGATTTATTTTGCATATGCTTTGACATCTCAGTTTATCACTAAAATAAATCAGGACAGAAGGTCAAGCATGGCAGGGACCAGGAGGCAGGAAATGATGCAAGCACCACAGATGAGTGCTGCTTGCTGGTTTGCTTCACATGATTTGTTCAAGCCGCTTTCATATTAATCCCAGTACCACTTCAGGGATGTTCGTTCCCACTAGCAATGGAGTAGGATTTCCTCCTAAAAGTTACTAATTAAGAAAAGGCACCATAGGCTTACTTACAGTCTGATTATTTGGAAATTTTTGTTCAACTCATGATCTCTCCATTTATTTATTTATTTATTTATTTATTTATTTATTTATTTATTGAGGCTCACAGCCATCCATTGAACTGAGTACAGGGTCCCCAATGAAGGAGTTAGAGAGGGAACCAATGGAGTTAAAGGGTTTGCAGCCTCTTGGGATGAACAACAATATGGACTGACCAATGCCCTCAGAGCTCCCACGGACTAAACCACCAACCAAGGACTATACATGGTGGGACTGATTGTTCTGGCAGCTGTGTATAGTAGAGGATGGCCAAGTTGGTCATCAATGGGAGGAGAGGCCCTTGGCCCTGTGAAGGTTCTGTGCCCCAGTGCAGGGGAATGACAGGGCTGATAAGTGGGAGAGGATGGGGTGGCAGGCATGGGGAGGGGGGAGGCAACAGGGGTTTGTTCTTGTTGTTTTTGATTGTTCATTAAATATTATTTAGAAAATAAAGAAAAAAAAGACCTCTCCTTTTAGATGACTAAATGACTCTAGCTTGTGTCAAGTTGACATAGCACTAGCCAGTACAGAGCCAGTTGGTTTAATTTCAAAGTCATTCTCAGCTATCGAAACAGTTTAAAGCCAGCTGGGACACATAAGGTTATTCTTTAAGCTAAAAATGAACATATTATATAATATTAGTAATTATAGTAAAATATAAAAATGTATTTGCAAGCAGAGGAAAAGGCAATGATGCCTAAACTGGCAAAATACATACTGTTGGTAAATACAGTTTACTTTTTTTCAACCTCTATGGACACTAGGTTGCTCTAGTCTAAAAAAATTTACTGGTTTCCCATATATATGTATGCTCATTCTAGGAAGGTTATAAAACAGAACTTCTTAATGGCATGTAATAAATTCATAATATATACTTTAATTTTAATCCTAATTTTTTCAAATAATCCAAAATGATTATAAATTTTGATAATTTTTTGCAAGAAGTTCAGATTGAACTGGACAATGGATAAAAGGTTAAAATGGTTAAATCTCTTACAGATTTAATGGTTTAATATTTTATTTGCCAATTTTCATTAATTCCCTATTATGCTCATGTTGCTGGAGATAAAGAAAACTTCAGAGTGGAGACTAACAGCTGAACTCTTTCATTTAGAAATTTACATTTCTTGTAAATATTGTGGTACTGAATACAGAGACAGTTGACATCCAGTGTGGTTTGTATTAATCC
This sequence comes from Hylomyscus alleni, assembly GCA_019843855.1. Classification (NCBI taxonomy): domain Eukaryota; kingdom Metazoa; phylum Chordata; class Mammalia; order Rodentia; family Muridae; genus Hylomyscus; species Hylomyscus alleni. The sequence goes on from JADRCC010229254.1 coordinate 7,908, forward strand.
ATGAACACTCATATTCTCTGTGTGAAAGAATGATAATTAATGCGATGATCTGTACAACGCTGCATGACAAGGGAGTTAGGGCTTTGACATTCTTGATTTCAAGCCAGATGAAAAGTCAGATTTAGTCAAAGAGGATTAGTATAACATGCCATGAAGCACAGGGAGTCCTTGATCCTGAGATTCCAACAGACACAACACAGAAAACAGCTCCCATTCAAGATGGTTCCCTTTAGAATGCAGAAGGTAATTAAGAAAACGGTAGAATAAAAACTTTTAATGGGAAAAGTTGATAAATCCCTTTCTATGTTCAAATATTATGTACACACACAGACACACAGACTCTCTCTCTTTCTCTCTCTCTCTTCCTCTTTCTTTCCTTCTCTACTATGGGTCTGTAGCCTGTGCTCTATAAATATTCAGCAGTAATTATTGAGGCTGTTGGTATTACTATGTTAAACACATATATTACTTTGTAGAAGCACATCTTACAAAATATGATGTTGCCTCAAAAGATGCAGTTTTATTCATCTCTTCTTACTCAAGAAAAGAAGTGATAAGATCCCATGTTTCTATTTGGAGTTACAATGAAATGTGTGCTCACAATTATGCTATAGTTTATTACTTTAATACTCATGAAAGTAGAACAATTACTGTATTCAATATAGAAGATAACTTTGGCTTTTATTATGGTTTTCATTTAGGGGCATTATTGTTGAAATAGATACATCACATGAGAAATTTTCAATGAGAATGTTTTTAATTGTAGTAAACTGATACCCAAAATTGATTCTTTAAGGTGAAAAACAATATTAAAAATTTAAAACTCCTTTTAAACATTTTAAAATAAAAGTTCATAAATTTCATGAATGTAGGTGTAGATACTGTGTAGATAGTCAATTTGTGATACTAAGTTTAATTATTTTAGTTTTTGTCTTTCTATTATTTGTTCTAAAGTCTGATTTACCTATTTCTATATAGTTAGTAACCTTTCAAAAATTTCATACAATTGAATTTGATACCAGTCTATTCATCACAAAAGCCCCTTTCTGCTCTTTCTTATCACTCTACCTCACCAGTTTCATGTTCTTTTTCAGAAAAAAATAAAACCAATAGCAACGATAATATAAAAAGAAAAAAATTGAAAATAAAAATTACAAAAACAAAGTCACACAAAATATCAGTCAGTCAAACTAACAGAAAAACAAACAAAACCTTTGATTTTGTTTGTGTTAGCCAATAGCTCCTGGGCATGGAACATGTCAGGGGGTATGGTTGGTATATGTACTGTCACTCCGCTGGAAAAACACATTTTCCCTCTCCCACATGGAATCAATTACAAATAGCTTCCTGGTTAGGAGTAGGACATTTTACTCACTCCTCCTCTCTGTATCAAGATTTTGTCTATCTTGCATTTGTTCAGGACTTATGTATACTGTCACAATTTTGGGCACTCAACTGGAAGTGTATGAATGGTTGTATATTTATATTGTTTCTGTCTGGTTTTATCTGGATCATCATGTTTATTTGGAATTGTCCACCACCTCAGGTTCTTATAATCTGTCTATCTCTTTTACTACATATATCCCTAAGCTTTTAGAGAACATGTGTAATAAAAATATTCCATTTTGGCTAGAGTGATCCAAAATCTATTAGTCTTTGTCCAGTTGTGGGTATGTGTCTTAATTACATCTGCTACAAGAACAGGGTTCTCTTTGGACAGTTGAATGATGCAATAAACTATGAGTATAATAATACATTCTTAATTTTATGTTTGTTTAGCAGAGAAATAATAGTTTTCTTAGAGCTCATGAACTGTCTAGTGTCAACAGGTTCTTGATCACTTTAGCAGTATCAGGCAAAGATTATTTGATAAAATTGATCAAATAATGCTGATTTACTCCAAAAACATGTGTATCACATTGAACCAGTATATCTTGCAGACAGGAGAAAATATGCTGCCAAATTACAAAAGCCACTCTGAGATCACATATCATGTGAATCAATTTACATAAAATATGTAAAGATTCAATTCCCAAAAGAGAAAAGGTGACTTAATGCTTGCCAAAGGCTAGATTAATGAAAGAACAGGTAGTACTTATGAACTGGTTTGGACTAGTGTGTTGATAGTGATGAAAATGTTCTGGAACAAAACAGAATTGACTGTTGAAAAAAATCAGCTTGATTTTCAAGACAAAGTTTCACTGCAAATTATAAAACATCCCAAGACCATTATTTTTAGTAATAGCTTTTCTGGCTCACATGTGCCAGATAATGGAGATTTGTATAACAAAATTTATGAAATCAAGAGTAACTGAAGTCATCAATGAAGCCAATAAACTGTCCATTTCTCTATTAGGTAGGACTTTGGTGGGTGTGTCAAGTATTTTTCTGTATCATTAGGCCTTCTCCAACTAATAATCATCTATATCTATTATTAAGTTTACTTATATGTAGAAAATATATTGCAAAGAAATTAAGATTGGAATAAATTAAAGCACTCAAAGGTCACAAAACGTAAGTCTAAAGTGCAGACTAGATTTTTATTTGTAAGGAATAGAACCTGGTACTATCATTTACAACAGAGCAGTTCCAACCTAACATTGGAAATGCAGGCAATATATATAAGAACTTAGTATGAGTCACTCTACATCTCTCTGTGTATAATGAATTTGTAAAAATGTACATGAACATTTTTATACCCAAACACAGGCATACATACTCACATATATATGCAAGCATACATATATAAACCAAAAATAGAATTTCACACTGAATGTTTTTACTACTCAAAGAGTATTATTTCAATTGCATACTATATATACAGCTTCAAATATTATATATGTATATATTCTGATCTTACATATTTTAAGT
>JADRCC010229285.1:0-18379 GCA_019843855.1 Hylomyscus alleni
AAAAAAAAAAAAACAGAAAAATCGTGTTTACACCTGTTGTTTATCTATTTCCTCCAATAGAAGTATTCACTCCCGGAGGGAAGGGGAAGACCCAGAAAAGCTAAGGAAACTTACAAAGTTCAGGCAGTACATGGAATTTACCAGATTCATAAAGGCCACCCTCAGTATTACATAATCGATAAACAATTGGTAGGAACATGCCATCTCTTCTCTGCTTCTTCTGTTGAGGTAACCAGGCCCGTTGCACACTATACCGGGTTTGACTGGAGGGAGAGAAGTTTATCCGGGGTACAGGCAAGATCTTGGTCAGCAGTGAGGGTGCTGATAAGGAACACATACACCTGGGAACAGCTTCAGAGAACAGGTTCAGTTTAATGGGGGGAATCAAAAGCCTTTGCTGAGTAAATTAGGGGCTACCGGGGTGAGTGTACATCGCTGGCCTGGGCCAGGGTACTAGGAATGCCTCATTTGCATAAGGAGGAATTCCCAGGTGCTGGACGTGAACTTATAAGGGGAAAGGAAGTTTAACCTGGCTACCTGCCACATGATTTCTTCTAGGGCAGCAAAGGCTTTATGTGGCAAAACGAGCAGGTCTGGAGTAGGTGGAGCCTACAGGCCTGGGGTGGGTGGAGCACAGGGGGAGGAGAGGGGAGGTCCTACTCCTGCAGCTCTCAGGATGATATTTCCAGGGTTTGGACATGCCTTGATCCCTCTCATTCCAGGCATGCTCTCTTTGGTTCCGCGGCTCCCTGGTCCCACACTAGCAGAGGAGACTCTCCCATGGAGTGGCTTTCAAGTTAAGCGGGGAGATCCTGGGGTTGCAGCTTCTGTAAGTTGTCTCCCACGTGGGTATAGTCTTCTTGGTGATGAATCTATCTTCAGGTCCGTCATGCTCTTAGAAGTACCTCTCACTCATGTGTCTGCAAGTAAGCCTCATAAATGTATTGGCTCACCAGGCTAGACTTGTGAATCATTCTTTGGTCCATGGTTGGTGTTCCAGGTCACAGAGTGTGGAGCGAGGACACGTACAGGGTTCAGCATGGTTCAGCAGGGCACCACGAATGTAGTGTCACCATAACTAAAGTCCGTACATACTATCTGCTGATACTTTACTGCCTTCTGCACACTTTTCTTTGAAATAATGCATTATGTCTTCTAAAATAAAATCTATAACTAAAATGAGAATACTCATATCCTAATAATAGAAGAAAATTAAAATAAAAAACAGATTCTATGTTAGTTACTTCTCCTCCTGCCTTGTGACCAACGGCCTCGCAAGGAGCAACTTAAGGGAGGAGGAATTTACCTTGGGTCAGTTTGAGGGGCAGTCCATCCCAGCAAGGAGAACATGGGGTCAGGACCATGAGACTGTGGACCATACTGTACGCACGGACTGGGAGCAGAAATGGCTGCTACCACTCACCCTATTCCCTGTGATTCAGCTCTAGGTCACAGCCCTTGGAATAGTGCCACCTACATGGTAAAAAGGTCTTCTCATCTGAATCAACCCATTCTGCAAATGGACATGCACGAAGGTTTGTTCCCTTAGTGGGTCTAAATCCTACCGAGCTGACAGTCAAGGCTAAACATCAGAACTACTCATCCTAAAGGCGTGCCACCCTCATCTTTCTGCTGATGACAGTTCTCTGCCTCGACCTTTGAGCAAGTTTTGGGTCTTATTTTCGTTGTAGTGCATGTTATTATTTGGAGTGTGTTTTTTTTTTTTAACCTGCTTGCTTCTAATTGCATAAAAACATAACCGAAGTATAATTTATTAAGCAATTCCCAATTGATGTATACAAGCTTCTCCCAGGTGTTTTGCTACTAGATGTGATTATTTCTTAAACAAATTGTGTGAGCATCATAGATTTCTTCCAATAACATGTTCCTGAGGCCAATTGGCAGGCAAACACATCTGCAAATTTTTTAAGCTCAAGGGCAAACTGTCAAGGTGCTTTCCAGAAGGTTCTGCTAATTCTACCCCCTAAAGCTTCTAATGAGTACATTGCACCAAATGTTTTTGGAAACATTGATCATTGGCTGTTCTATTGATTACCGATACTGCGCTGATAAAAAAGAAACCCATTGCTTCAATTTACATTGCTTTGATTCACAAGGAAGGTTCTCGATTGATTTGTTTCTCATGTAACTTTAAGAATAGGCTTTTGTCTACTTTTTAATTTCTTATTGTTTTTCTTATTGCCTCCAAATGTCCTTGCTAGGTTTAATTGCATCTGTGGAACTTGAAAGTGTACAGGATTCTCAAGCTCTGAAGGTAAAAGCCTCTAAGGCTCTTGTGGGAAGACTTGGTCTATCCCTACCTCACCTCAGTTTGCAAGGAAAACCTGTGGTCTAGAAATGTTTTTATTCCAATCAAGTTCATCATAGAAGCGGGGCACACAAGAGGCTCTGCTTTCACCAGACGCCACCACTTGCTAACACGTGGGTCTCTTCTAAGCTTTCTTCATGAGAACCCAGAGTGGCTGCTTCAACAACTATGTTAATTATTCCAACTGCTTTCTGGTATCATCACGAAAATCTCTGGGTCCTCAGCATGGTCTGTGTAGCCCCATCCACACACCGGCCTCTCCCCTACCCCTTCCTGTTTCAGATCATCCAGGGCTCAAGAGGCACATGAGATTCTCAACCTGTAGGCCATGACCCCTTTGAGGTCACATAACAGGTATTGTGCATATGAGATATTTACATTACAATTCATAACAGTAACACAATTATAGTTATGAAGTAACTACAAAGTAATTTTATGGCTGGGGTCACCACAGCACGAGGGACTGTCGTAAAGGGTGGCAGCACTGGGAAGGTTGGGGACCAGTGCCGTAAAGCATCCTTCTCCCAGAGGAGCTTTCCTTCCAATCCCAGTCTTTTATCCTTCCTCCCAACGTCTAGTCACTTGCTTTCGTGTGCTTTACACAATTCACAGCTAACATTCTAACGATTATCCATTGACCACCCACCTTTAGGACTAAAATGTAATCTCCACAGAGACCTTGCGCTGTGTGCCAGCGTGTACCCAGAAGGCCAGATGGGAGGAAACAGCAGGGGAGATACTGTTGCCTCTCTCCTCTCAGCATCACTAACCGTACAGTGCAGTGAGATCTCCCCGGGGAAGATGGAAGCGCCAGTGTCAGCTTCTGGGCAGTATCACCTTGCCCAACTCCATGCCTTCTAGCCACACATGCCACACATGCCAAACAGCGGCTGTGAAGTGCCTGGGCCACGGTGCAGCTGAGGAAACCCTGCCATGATGATATGTGCACCTTTCCAAGAGGTAAGCTTTCCTGCCTCCCTCTGCCAGCCAGGCCTAATATTATACTGTAGTTCCGCACATGTTGGATGGTGAACAAACCATACGCACCTCCGCGAGAACAATTCTCTTCTCTCAGAATGACCCCTTAGCTCTGTACCCATCTGAATTCCACTGAGATTCCCTGGTTGGAATCCCCCCCCCCTTGAAGATTTTTATCCAGGACCAACACAAATGACCCTCTAAAGAAACATAAAATCCTCCCAGTCGGCATTGTTGTTGTTGTTTTGATAAACCAAGCTCGACAAGAACAACTACCATGTTCTAGCCTTCAAGTGCCTCTATCAAACCTTATTTGAAATTTCACTTTCCATGGTTTCAGTTACCAGGCGTCCGTGACAGTCTGAAAATATTAAATGACAAACTTCAGAAATAAGTAATTATAAATTTTTTTAAAACTGCACACCACTCTGACTAGAATATCATACTGTACCACCTGGGCAATTGATACATCCCACACGTCCAAGGTATCCATGCTCTACACATTAAACACCCGTCAGATGTAGCCGGCATGGTTATCAGGTCAATTTTCACAGACTCACGAGGCTTGTGTTCAAGTAACATTGACTCTTGCAATAATGGCCTCAAGCAGCCGAAGTACTGATCCAGATCGTCCGACCATCCTCTCACTGGATGTTGCTCCAGTTCACTGTTAGCCGTTTGCCACCTCTTTCCGAGCCTACTTTATGTGAGTACAATGTTCAGTGTTATCAACAGCTTCAGATATTTAGGAAACATGGACTCTGCAGGGAAGAGAGGGATTTTAGATTCCTTTCCTGAGCTGCTTAATCTCTACGAGAGAAGCAAGGAGCAGGAGAGAAATCTAGCCAGGGAGATTATGTTTTTTGGGGGGAGTTGGTTTTAGCTGGCCTTTACAAACTTAACCTTCACCCGTGTGTGTGCATAGGCCCAACGTTCGCTTTACATCTGAAAGCTGCTCAAACTTCTTTTCAACGAATGAGTAAGTGGGATTTCACTCAAAGGCTTTAGCAAGCCTTCAGCAAAGCCTAGTTCGGTCTACTTCACACTTGAACCAAGCACATTCATCTTGATTCCCTTTGAACAAGCACGGTGTTACAGTGGCCTTTGATTCCACGAAGCAAACTCAAAATAGCTACAGCTTCCTCGCACGCACCAACACCTGCTACTTCTGTTTCCATACTCTGCACCCACCCCCATCCATCTTCTTCAAATACCCCCACCCCCTCCCCACCCCCACCCCTGCACATGACACTTCTTATGGACCCTTGAAAGTGGGCTTTCTTCACCGACTGTTCTTTCAGTCTTCTGCAGACAGCTGAAGAGTTAATTTCCTCGTGGCATTTTCTTTTCCTGAAAATCCCTCAGCCACTTCCTTGCACCTGAGGTAAAGGACATAAAACCTTGAACATCACCCACAGACAGGGCTTGGCCTTGTCTGGCACATGAGCATTGCAGCTGCGTGTCACACCAAGTTCTTCACTCTTGGCTCCACAGGGACCATCCTTGGCTGCTGGCTCCGCTTCATGTCACCACCCTGCTCTTCCTCAGAAAAAGCTATTTTCCTAGAGAATCTGCCCTTGACCTATACAACACAGGACGCCTGCTCTGCTGTAGTACACACACTCACTGCCACCCGTGTCTCCTTCACGCTTTCGTTAGATTAGCCATTCTTTGTTCACTCAATCATGTTTGCCTTCATGATCAGTCCAAAAACTCCCCAAAGACAGGATCCATTTCTATTTTGTTGAATATTTTCTATTTCCAGTGCCTGGGATTCGCACGTAGGCATGTAGTAAGGACTTGGCAGGCGAATGTGGTCTGCAACGGATGTTAAAAGGAGTCTAGGACTTCAGTGTCTTTCTTCTTAAAATGTGAGCATGCTCAGGACAAAAGCCCAGTAGTTCTAATCCTAGAGAAAGGGGAAAATAAATAGGGTATTGCCTTCTGGGGACAAGGATCACACATTTGCCTGTGTTATTCATACGCTTATTTACTAAAAGTCTAGATAAACTGCTTATAATCAGTTACATAGCGTTCCTGCAAACAACTGAAAACTTCAATTTTTATTAAATGATCTATTTCATGGGCTGTGGTTTTATAAAAATATCTCATTTCTACCAATGAATAAATAGGTTTCAATATTCAAAACTTCTCAAGTGAAGGAGGTAAGAAACCTGTTATAGAAAGCAAGGAAATACACGCTCTTTTATTGTTAAATAACTGGTTTATTTACAATTTGGTACTTTAAAACTGTACCTGAAACACACACACACACACACACACACACACACACACACATATGTATATGTGTATACATATACATATTATATATATATGTAATATATATATATATATATATATATATATATATATATATATATATATATAATCTCCCTGGGAAGTAATCTATATTTACTTAAATTTAGAGGCAGAGAGCCCTTAAGAGATTTATCTACTGTGAATTAATAAATTTACCAATCTGTGAATTTTAACTTTTAGTCCCCTGAGAATTAATGTGTCAAAAATATTTTCATATGCTCATGTGTAAGAAAGGAATAAAAACAAAAGTTCAAGACCACAGGAAATGATGAACAGAGTTACAGTCACCCGTCCCACAAATGGCCACATGCCCCGCTTCTGCAAATTAATGGGTGTGTGTGCAGCTGCATCTAAATTTACAGGTAGAGCTAAAAAGACTAAAATGTTCTAGTCTTCAATATTTTTGTGGTTTCTCAATTGAAAAGATAGCCTCAGAAATTGGTAGCTAGCAAACCTCTTTTCTTTCCAGTCGTCTTCCTCTGTTTTTACAAAGTCTCTTTGGTATCATTCATCTCATTTTCTACAGCATCAGCCAGGGATAATTATAGCTCAGGGGAGTGTATAAGGATGAACGATGCTCGTGTGACACCAAGGGATCTGCAGGGAGCTTTTTCCCCTTTGTGGGGAGAGATGCTCACATACGCTGCCAAACACAATACAATTACATCTCTGCGAGTCCTTACCACAGTCAGCCAACACTGAAGAACCACCACCACTCATTGTTGATTTACTAAACTTCCCTGAGACTCACAAACATCGACTGTTCCTGTCTCCCTCGCAGTTACTAAGGATACAACCACAACTGATCCGTTAAGTCAAAGGAAAACCAAATAAACCAACCACTTTGCATGAAGAGACAATTCTCTCGTGTATACACAGCACAGTAGTCAAATTTTCTTTGGGGAGGGACTTATGTACCACTGGTTGTCAAGTGTTTATTTGTGTTAAGTCTGAAGGAAAAGAGGTGTAATTCAGACTAGAAGAAACAAACGAGACAAAGCAAAGCCACAGATGATGTGGTGGTTTCAGGTCTCTTCTAATGCCCTTTCTAAAACAGAACAGTAAGCAAAGCCCTCCCTTCTCGCAAAGACCGGTGTCAGCGCTAACAAGGGACATTCTCTAAGGCTGATTTGAAAGCAGCATTGAAATTCCTTACTTCTGAATACTTGTTTTTATACTTGCTGGTTCCAAAAGGTAATCAGTTCTGGAGACTCAAACAGAATATAGCCTTAATTGACTTAAGAACAAACTAAGATTTGGTAAGAGGAGTGGAAACTGGTCTTTCCTGAGTCAGACCAGGGTGCCATGGGCCTACTTGAGTTTTCATATACATCATGTTCATTGGTTTTGCTCTCCTTTGGTGGATTCTGTGGTTGATTGGTTCTGTGTGTGGTGCTTTCACAGTGGATGTGGAGTAGGCAGCAAGCAGGACAAGTCTGAAGACCCTTGCGAAAGACAAAAGCTGGGCTTAGGGATCTCCCTTCCTGTGGCAAATGCTCCTGACAACGGAGAAGGCACCGGAAGCCACAGAATTCTTCCGCTGTGGGTAGTGGGAGGGATGTAAACAAAAGCGTGAGGTGAGGTAGCTCTTGCCATGACTGCTCATTGACATTACGTCCCTGCGATGTCTGAGGTATTGACGTCTGACGTATTTATTACCTTGCTTGTTGTTGTCATTGGCAAGTAAACCAGAGCTCGGTGTTAAGTGTGTCAACTCGACACATCTTGAGTTAGTTGCAGCTCACAAGCCTTGTTTCCTGACCCAACCATGTCAGGAGACACCAAAATGTGAACCAAGGAGAACATCAACCATAAAAATACCAAAAGCGTGCACTTTTCTGAAAGCCTGGGGTAGACCGGGAAGCATCTTCAGATAACAGCCAGAGTGAGGACTATCAGGGAAGGCCTGCTCGCCCTGCATCCCTCAAGCCTGAAGGATAAAAGGATTCGAAGCTCTAATATGGTATGGGATGTAGCAGATACCATATAGACAAATTAACATGAAATTACCAAAGAGAAAGAATTATCTCAAGAGCTCTGATTTAGTAGGGGGTTTCTTTCTAAAAACTCATTATTAAAAAAAAAAAAAAACCACAAATTCAGATAAATTGAATCATGTGACTTTTCTCATCATAATGCAATAAAAGTTTAAAAAAAAATAAAAAATAAAAAAAATAAAAAAGTCAATTCCCACCAACCAGATGAACGCAAACAACTATCTGTATAGTTACAGTGTGTACTCATACACATAAAATAAATAAAATAAATCTAAAAAAAAGCCCTCAGAATCTGCATATTTATAATGAAGAAATAACGGGTGGTTTTAACGTCTCAAGCCACCTACCATGCTAAACGTCTCCCCAGGTTTAACAAACCAGGAAGAATCACACCAGAAATAGGGTGAGATTATAGTTAGAAAAGGGGTGAGAAGTAAGGTAGGACATTAAAATTTTATTCTGAAATTATCTCTGGCCACAACAATAAAATTTAACAAATAATTCACTAAACAGTCTTACTTCTGCTCCAGCTGTACAATGCATACAGTATCATAGAACTGGCCACTAGGATTCAAACCCACTAGAACACTTTCCATGTTAAGTGGCAACAGCAGCATCTCACAGAAATCTGTACATACATATATACACAGTCCACATTCAACCATTTCACATATTTTCAGTACACACAGTTGCAGCATTAATACAGTCACGTGTCTAAGGTGTTGCTCGATTTAAAAAAACCCAAGCCCCGGCCTAGACATTCCTGCAGCTGTTGAGCTGATAGAATTACAATGTATCGTATATATGTCCATAGCAGAGAGATGTACAAGCCCCTAAAAACAGAGTCCACAAATACTTGTTTTTTTTTAATGCTACCACAGCATTATGTTGGGCAATATCAAAACCTTTACCAACCGAATCAGTTGATTTTTTAAATTTTTTTTTTAAAAAAAATCTGCTTACCAGAAATAGTCTTGATGAAAAAAATTACCAAAAAAAGAATGTTCTCTTTTTAAAATAATTCACGCTTTTAAAATTTCAATATGGCCCAATGCTACTGATGCCTAAAGTGTTTTCCGACATTCCGATGGAGTCGCCTAACAGGACTCCACACCACCCAGTAAGTTTAAAAGTGGCTTAAGTGTCATGCACCCAAATTGTAAAAACCCCTGGCCATCCTTACTAGAGCCAGGCACATAGAAAAGGAACGCACTTTGGTTCATACCAAATGCCCTGGGATTGATCACACTAGAAAATTAAATGCTTTGAGGTAAATTTTTACAAATACAGTTGATTTTTTTTTGTCTAGTGTTAGCATAACAAAAAAAAGTATCATTTAAAAAATCAGTCTGATGTTAAAATACAACAAAGACCATCTTTAACCTCTTAAACGTGGGAATTCCTGGCATAACTAACCAATAGTTATCTTGCTCAGCGCCCAGTGACAATTCACGCCTTATGGTTTCTATTAAGGCCTAAAATCTAGATATTTAAGACAGATGTTATCTTTGCAGAGGTGGCCTCCTTCTTTACTACCTCTCGTTCAAAGAGTTAAAGAGGCCAAAAGATGCATGCCCAGTAACATGGCATTCAGAACAAAAGGCACATTATTAACACTAAGGGCACCATGTTTCCTCCTCGACGATGTTAAGCTATGCTGCCCTGCATCCCTCCCTGTCCCACGGTTGTGCTAAGAACACTCTGGTAGTGCAAGAAACAGAGCCAAGTGAGACTGCAACCAAAGACAAGACGACACTGTGCTATTCCTAAATCTGAAAATAGTTCAGACATCCCTAGACAATGGTAACCTGTGAGACCAAGGACCGTTTCCACGCCAACTCCTAGGAGCCTATCAGAGCCCTTTATTTAGGTGAAGATCATGAAGAGGCAACAGTTTCATTTTAGACACAATAATTAAGTAGGATTCTCCCCAAAGCAGCGGTATCAGTAAATGCTGAAACTTTTTTTATGAATAAAGGAAATTTCACTGTAGTTGGGGAAGGGGGGTGGAGGGGGAGAAGGGAGGGAAAAAAAAAGGCTTGTAGCACATAATAGTTGGCTTTAAAGTTTCTGGTTCCATGTATGGGTTGAGCTCCTCACAAATGTCCCGCTGGCATCTAAGAAAAACCAGTTTTGTGTGGTGGGAGAAAGACGAGCCATCTTAGTCCATTTCTAAACTGTTGCAAATATAGTGACGTTCTAGGGAAGTGAGTGATGTCAGGCTCAGGCAGCAACTAAGTGAGAACAGAGGAAAGGGGCCTGGGGTGAGGGGAAATAGCTTCCATTTTTAAAAATTTATTTTAATGACCTAAAGACAATAACCATCGTTAAGAGACTCGTAGCTTTACAAAGTCCCCAGACCAACTCTTTATACTTCTGATGCCTTTAAGCCAAGCTTTAAAAATAAATACACAATTTTAAGCCCTCTAAGCCACTGATTGGGGGTACTGTCACATGAGCATCATTATGTAACTTATTGACATATTATTGCACTTCACAGATTACACAGAACTGTGTATAGTATGCTAAAGAATTTGACTAGGGGAAATAAGCTATAATTGCTAAGTACAGGGGTACAAATTAATTTATCAATGAAATCCTTAAATAGTAAAGCAAACAGCGATATTACTAACTTATTAATAAGCTAATCTTATTACTGATTTTTGGCAAATATTTGAAATAATTCCTGAGCATATTTTTCCACCATCAACTGGCAAAGCCTCAAGATAAGAAAAATGTTTTATTCAAAATGACACTTTGTTTTTTTTTTCTTTTTTTTTTTTTTAAGTACGAGAAAACGTAGAATTAAAAAAAACTTAACCGGAAACTTTCTTGGCCTCACTGGGGACCATGCTTTAAGTACTTGTAAATCGATTTACAGGCAATACAATAATATCTGTGCATATAAAAGATTATTTATCCTAATTTTTACTATCCAAAACCTATTGTCCAAACAGGCAGAAATCTTTCTCTATTAAATTGCACATACTAAAAAATTCTTTCCACGTGCCTTGAAATTGATATATATCACTGTTCATACATTAGTGATAAAATACTGAAATTTTCACTGTGAAAATAATTATTATTCAGAGAAGAAAATATTCTTTTACCTAACTCTCAGTTACTCTCTCAGGTAAAGCGTCATTCCCCACAAAAACACTCAGTGCCATTCAAAAGAAAGTCAACTAAATAGAAGAATCTTTTTTTTTCCCGTGGCTTTTCTAGTAAATCAGAGAATAAGTCAGGCCATTTAACTTGACATTGGAATTTCTCCTCCCTTTTCTACCCCTTTTCTTTCTAACGAAAGAGTTGATGCTTCCCCAGGCTAAGGGGACCTCTGTGGCACCTGCAGTGTGAACTGACTCCAGTCGGTCGGCTACATCTTCTTTGGAACTATGGAACTCCCCACCTTAGGTAGCTAGGCCGCTGTTCTTTTGGAAACTGGGGTACCAAACTGTAGGTGTAATGGCAGCTGAAATGTCTCTCTGTGTTATCGGTCTGGGATGGACAACTGAAGGAAAAAAAGACAAACTAAACTAAACGTAGGCCACAGATGTGTGTGGTGGAAGAGGAGCGAACAAGAGAAAAGGCAGCAAGGAACATTGTGGGGGAGGTCCTTAAAATTAGGTGCAAAAGCAATTCCGTCACCAGAAGGCTTCCTGATTATGACAGCCCGCCATCATCCCAGAGCCACGGGAAGGAATTCACACATTTCAGTTTCCACTTATCCACTAAACGCTGCTCCATGGCTTAAGACCATCAGAATGTTAAGTGGGCAGTTGAAAGCGGGCAATCCTATTTTGTAAGCATTTGAACAGACTGTGAGGAAAAAAGAAAATCTCTAAAGTGCAGTTTTCCTTAGAGACTTTTTCACCCTGACCCCCACTTCTTCCTCCTCCACTCTGACCCAGATTAATTTATGGAAAATGGAGGCAAGGTGTGCTGCTTCCATGTGAACCTGGAGCCTGGAGAGAGAAGAAGGGTCTCAGGGGACCACCTCCCTGGGGAGTGGGACGAACCATGAAAACAGAGTGAATGTGTTTAACCAATCTGTAAACGTGTGGCCGTCATGAAGAATCAATGGCCTGCCACCGATGGGATTACTCTGCCACACTAAATACAGTAAGGCTCATCGTACTTTTAGAAACACAAGGAAGAAAAACAAAAACAAAAAGTTTCAGAAAGTATAAAAACTTAAAGCATTGTCCCCATGTATTTTATAAAAACAAAACAAGTCTTACATCAAGTGCTGAAAAGATACAAATGAGTCGAGATTTTGAGCAAATAAAAACAGGTCTGAGCTACACTTTTTCAACCCAGTAAGGCTCAGCTATAACGCGTTTTTGTTTTTGTTTTTGTTTCAGATTGCCAGCATCGGGGGACTGGAGCTCAGCTAACAAGTTTCGGCAACACTGTCCTCTGCTGAATATTCCCATTGGCATCTGTCATCTGTGCCAAATTAGTCCTCAGCTTGGAAGCTGAGCTGGAAGGTAGAGGTAACTTGGAAATGGAGGTGATAGCACCGGTACTCTCTGTGACCCTCTTCACCGCTGTCTTCTCCCCGGTCGGAGGCTTTGGCAAGCGCCTCCGAAGCCACGGGTGCCGCAAAGCCTGGCCCGGGGTCATGCGGACCGCGGGATCCCACTCCAAACACTGTTTTAAGAAGTCAAGGAAAAGAGGATCATCACATCCCTTCAGTGCATTCCCCCACTCTCTGCTCTCTGGCGGACCCCTCAGTTTTCCTCTCCGGGATCGGCCTCCGTTGAGGACCACAGAGCCATCTGAAAGAGTCGTAACAGTGCAGTATCGGGGGTAACCCTTGGAGCTCACGAAATTTTTGGCTCGTTTGGAAGCATCCAGGAGTTTTTGAGAGGGCATGCCCAAAAGCTCAATCATACAAGCCAACTGGTCCCCTTCATCTTCCCCAGGTAAGAGGGGGTAACCGGTCAGGAGTTCCGCGAGGATGCAACCCAGGCTCCACATGTCAATGGGCATGCCGTACCTGGCTCCAAGGATCACTTCCGGAGCCCGGTAAAAGCGTGACTGGATGTAAGTGTAGACGCGCTGGTGCTCGTAACAACTGGAGCCAAAGTCGATCACTTTAATACTGCTTCGACCCTGCTGTTTTAACAAAATGTTCTCAG
Source organism: Hylomyscus alleni (assembly GCA_019843855.1). NCBI lineage: Eukaryota > Metazoa > Chordata > Mammalia > Rodentia > Muridae > Hylomyscus > Hylomyscus alleni. The sequence continues at coordinate 12,768 of JADRCC010229285.1, forward strand.
GCTTAAGGTCACAGTGGATTATTCTGTTCTTGTGCAAAGCATCCAAGCACTGCAGAATCGAGTGGGCAAACTTTCGCACCAGAGGCAGGCTGAAGCCCTGGAACTTATTCTTCTTGATGAGCTCGTAGAGGTTCATGCTCAGCAACTCGAACGTCATGCAGATGTGGTTGCGGAAGGTGAAGTTCTCCAGCATGTGGATGACGTTCATGGTGTTGTCCTTGTCCTGCTTCCGGAGGTGTTCCAAGATCCGGATCTCCTCAGCCGCCTGCCGATGGAAGCGCTTCTCGTTCCGCACCATCTTCAGGGCCACGTGTTGGTGGACTTTGTGGTCATAGGCCTTGACCACCTGCCCAAAGCTCCCCTTCCCAATGACCTTGAGGACCTCGTACCTGTAAGCCACATGATCATGAGGCACCTGCACGTAGGATCCCTGGTCATCGTCATAACCGCCGTTGTTGGGTCCACCGGTCATGCCTTGGCGTTTCTTTGCATTTGGACCCAAGAAGTATATCTCAGGGTAACTAAAAATCTCATGGTGTTCGAAGGCTGTGAGTTTTTGCATGTATTGCTTCATCGCTTGTTCGGGCGTCATCGGGGTGGTTTTTACCTTCCCCATGCCTTCCATGGACTTCAGAGAGGCGGAGCTCCCCTGCCGTCTGTGAATGCTCTCCAGCTGCCGCTCAGGAACCCCAGGCAAGCCCGTCTTGCCCACCGTCGTAAGCCCATTGGGCTGTGTTGTGAGCACTGTCCTCTTGTTACTGTTATCCTCGAACAGCTGCTGAACCTGGATCTGTCCGTGGCTGTGGTTGTTGATGTGGAGGTGGTCATTCATGGTGTGCTTACCGCCGCCAATCTGTAATGCAGACAAGAAGCATCAACAGAAAGGAAGGAGCCCCGTCTCTCCAAGGGTGACTTTCGAAAAGTCCCCACTAACCCAGTCCCATCTTTACAAGATCTAATTTGGCATGAACAACAGTCACAACTGGTTTTACTAAATGGAAAGTGATGTGTACCCAAGTTGTCCCATGAACATACACTAGCAGAGAGAATGAGAAGGCTGGTTATAGGCAAGACAGATTAAAAAAAAAAAAAAGAGGACAGTAGAATGAGTGGGGTTAGGATACATAGGACAACCCGGGAATGCCAGCCCTCCATAGCCCGGGTTCTTGGAGTAAGTGTTCCAGGAGCAAGGATCAAACGTTCATGTTGTCATCCTGCACCTAGTGTTTAATAACAGGCCTGGCCCATGGCGGGTGTTCTGAGCCATATCTGATCTGGAAATGAAACAGGTAAAGCACAAACAAGTGCCATCTACGGTGCTGCCCACACCCAGACCACAGTGTCTTCCGCACTTCAGTTAGGCATTCTTTATTTACGCGAGGACGGGAATCCCATTTGTCCAGAACTCTGTTACGTATCTGGACCGCCTCTCAAACCACTCTGAGTTTCCTTCTTCCCTGGAAGTTATAATTGACCTAGGAGAGCACACATAGCAACAAACTAAATATGCTTCTATTGACAGAGTCTCACATAGATACTTGTGCCCTGGTTACCTAGAGAACTTCAAGCCTGTTGTTTACAGTTTCTGGGTGTTGGTAACTTTATAATCAGTTAAGGTCACTCGGTCCAACAAACTGAGTAGTAACTGCCATTCAGTTTGGGGCCTCTAGTCCACAGCTCAGGACCTATGCATGAATTTCTACAGGCCCTATGGGGTACTCAGCTTTCCAACACAGAATAATATTGAGACTGCCTCTGTCGCAGGATCTAAAAATCACCTAAGAGACAAACCTCTTCGAATATCCCTTAAAGAGCCTCTAGATTGGGCTAACTGGGGTGGGAAGATCCAACCTATATATATGTGGCCACACTTTTCCACGCCTGGGGTTCCAGACTGTATAAGCAAGGTGAGCCAAGCACTATCACGCTCTTCTATCCAGCTTCCCACCAGGAGAGGCGGTGTGACCAGCTGCCTCGGGTTCCTGCCATCATGCCCTCATGCGTGACAGCATAGCCTTTCTTAAATTGTCAGCCAAAATAAACCCTTCCTCCTTGAAATTGGTTCTTGACAGGCATTTGCTCACAGCAAAGGAAACAGTAACCAATACAAATACAAAGTAGCAATTTCTATTTCTGGCACACATGCCATCCCGGAATAGTCTCATCTAAACAAAACTTGACAAGGCAAAGGAAGAGCCCTCCTTTTCCTATCCTGAATCGGCTTGGGATTTCCTTCAAGCAGCCTGCTGGGGGATTCTTACTTGAGACCTCAAAGAATCAACTTGTCACCATAATCTACCCCACTCATTCAACCAGTATTAGTAAGGGACAGGCTACAAAGTGCTGGGAACTCTGCCCATTGGGAATTTACAGTAAACAAGATGAGTCCTAGTTCCTCGGTGCTAAGTCCTCTGTTTTGGGTTATTCAAACTCCTGAAAGATCAGGCATGCTCTACAGGGTAGCATGGGAATTGAAGAAATGGTTTGGGAGCAGTTGGATTATAAAATGAAATCCCCTGATTATTTTTTTGAACTGACAAACAGCAAGCGTAATGACCATCTATGGAGTGAGACTCTTTGCTTACTTCTAAAACAGAAGGAAGCCAGTACTTGAGACTATGACTTTACAGAATCAAGAATTTTATTCCTCAGAGAGACTTTCAGCAGATTTCTCTTAAGGAACCCACAGATGCTACTCCACGTAAGGTGACTTTATGTTCTACTAAGGGAAGTGGTATCTTTTTTGACTTCAAAAGCAAGGCAGTCCATAAAATACATCAGAAAAGCTTTGTACATATTAAAATGTAATATAAACTTGTTTGTCCTTTCCTTCCTTTTCCCAGGTTTTTAGGACCCCAGAGTTACCTAGGAACTAGCTAACAAATGCTAGGCTTGGGCTGGGGTAAACCAATGCTTGCACCACCTGCCTCTAAAGTGCTAGGTGCTGCCCTGCTCCACTGTGCCCCAGCCTATGCACTGCTTTTCTTCCAAAGCTTCATTCATCTCTGAGCCCTCTTTACTTTGTAGTCTTTAAAGCACCAGGAATGAAAAGGACTCAAGATTTGAAATCTGTCTCTTCAGGGCCAGAGGGAGGTTACTTCAGATCGCTCTCCCTCTTCACCCACACCTATGCTATATGACTCATGAAGTACATTAAGGATAACATCAACCTTGGGATTTTAAAGATTCCTAAAATGCTAGTACCATAAAACTTTTTGAGCATCAAGAATTTACTTCAGTTTAGGTTATTATAATTACTTTTTGTATAATCCAAAAAAAAGTTATCTCAAATATTTTAGTGGCCAGAAGTAAAGAGGTTGCCCTAAATTGATCCACCATGCTTCTCTCCAGCTGCCTTCTCTTGGTATCCTTTTGCAGGATCAGCTATGTATCCTTGCTGACTGGTGAGGCCAAGCTTCCATTCTCTTGCTTTTTCACTCCTATAATTTCCTAGTCAGTGCTGAGCACAGCTGGGATGTCAGGAGCGCCCCTCATTGGCTGTAGCCTTCCTAGGCTCCTCTTCCAGACACGCCTATCCATGCCTCCTGGACTCAAGTCCTTCCTCTCAGCTGCTAAACTCAGCTGCTAATGCATTTCTGCTCCCACAGGCAACTCAAACAAACTCCTGACTTTTCTTTATAAAGCCAAATGTTTTCTTGTTATCATAATCTTCAACTTTAAAACAAACAAACACCAACAACGGGGGGGGGGGACCTTCACTTTCTAAATAATCACTCTGACTGAATACCTGGCAATCTCTGACAATGTACACCTGGGAAACCCTCTCAGGATCTGGCATGGCCCGCACTATGGTGAAGCCTCCTGTGTCTAATCCCTCATGCCCTTTCTAAGAGCTACATTTCACTGTACACTGCTTGTTTTCCCTGGGACAACTGAGGTGGATATGCAGGCAGAATCTGCAGATGCAGACCCAAACACACCCTGCTTCATAGCCTAAACTCTTCAAATCTTTCTCCACGGTGTTTCTAGAGTTGGCATGAACATACTGTCTATCTGAGCCTGTTCTTGCTTTTGCTTGTAGCCCATGGCTACATCCCACCACCAGAGCCAATGCATGCGGTAAGAACACATCTGCATGAGCCCTTCCAAGTCAGATCTATCCATCTCAGAGGAACATGGCTGAACTCCCAAGACACAGGAATCCCATGCATTGTCACACCCTCTCTGGTTGATGGTGATAGTTTTCTAAGAGCCCAGAGATTTTCACAAATGAAGTGAATGCAGTGCCCCCAGTTACTGTTTGACCCTGGGCTGTTTACTTAATCTCTCTGAACTGCAGTGTCCTTGTGTGTAAAAGGGTCCCAAGCTGTCTCATCAGGGTTATTAGGGAGATTAGTGAGGTTACCTGTGGAAAGGGTTTGGTATAGTACTGAGCAGGTGACAGCTCTGACCACTGTCCTTTTCAGACGCTGCTTTGAATCTCCTTCTTTGCACTGTTCAGATGATAAACTCCTATACATTCTTCAAAGCCCATAGTTCTCACGTCCTTTAATCTATTAAATCTCTCTCTCTCTCTCTCTCTCTCTCTCACACACACACACACACACACACACACACACACTGCTTCATTTCACTCTGGTTTGACAAAAATTGCACCCATTTATCTGGCTGCTGAGAAATTACAGGGAGAAGGTCACCTCTTTATTTTTCTTAAGTCCTTGACAACATAAAACTCAGGTACATGGTAGGAATTTAATGAATATCTCCCTACTAGAAGCACACACATCAAGAAATGTCCTTTGGAGTCATTCTTCAGCGACCATGTTTGCATCTTCAAAAGAAAACATGAAGTCAACACTGAGGGAGTTGGGAAATATCCCAAGAGGCCCAGATCACAAGATCTTGCTGGGCCTCGGAGGCAAAGGACAGCTGGTTACAAAGTACCCGAGGCAGACATCTTAACAATGCCCAAGAGCCTTACACATTCCAGGAGGTAAAGATATTTACTGGAAGGTTCCAGGAAGAGAAGGACTTTGGGCAGGACCCTAAAATCACAACCAAAATCAAGTGCACACAACTGACACATAGAGGGCTTAAGGGAGGGGCACCTAGAAAGGCCAGGACCAGATCATAAACATGAGGACACTGAAAACTCCACCGTCACCTCAGCCTCCTGCACTCAGCGATCATGGGTCGGCCCCTTGGGTAAGGTAGCACAGTGTGTCACATTCAAGAATGCAAGCTGAAACTAACTGAAGGTAATGGTTAAACTCTCCACGAGTTTAATGCATGCATTAAAGCGGGGAGACCCATAAAGCCCTCCTCAGGACATGCAATGTTTTAGTATTGAAACTTCTATCAGACAACAGGCCAAGGAGTCTGGCGCACTTTATCATTCTCTTGCGATACCAAAATGGCAAGCGACAGACGCTCCTTGGGCTAAGACTTCTGGGTATCTTAAAGCCTCCCCAAACCATCTGAGAAATGTTGTGTGGTGTTATGGGAATAAAATTGTGGAGGTTAAAAAAAAATCATTGATGAGTACTTTAAACATTAAAAGTTTTAAAGATATATATGCTAATATCTTAGAATGCATAAAAAAGTTTTCAAATATTTTATCATCTCCCATATATATATATATATATATATAT
>JADRCC010229293.1:0-12047 GCA_019843855.1 Hylomyscus alleni
AGAGAGAGAGAGAGACAGAGACAGAGACAGAGACAGAGACAGAGACAGAGACAGAGAATAACAGTAGACAGATGAGCCCATGTAAAGCTTGGAAATTGATGCATGTTTTATTGCAGGGAGCAAGAATGACTTTGGACCAAACTACCCACAGTTGGAAACAATGGGAAGAATGAAATGTCCATTACCCATTGACCCAAGTGACCTTTTTCAAGATAGGCTCAACTATTGCATGCAATGCTTGGTGGGAAGAAAGTTCAGTCTATAGAGTGACAACATGTGTTTTGGTCCTTGCTCAAAACTGTTATTCTCTATATGACCACTGGCCTCTCCCTTTAGTGTCCTCTACACCCATATATCGAAGTCACAGTTCTTAATCTATCGCTGTCATTCTTTCCCATTTTTACGTATGTCCACTGCACTAGCAACTCCTTGGTGTACACTAGTGACACTTGCTTATTTGGTGATTTACTATGCTGTCGTCAGGTACTTGGTCCTGTGGAGGCTTGTTGCTCCAGCAACAGGGAATGCTAGAGGGGCAAGGCAAGAGTGAGTGGGGGCGGGGAGTACCTTCTTAGAGGCAAAGGGAAACAAAATAATGTCGAGTCAATTTTTAACTAATATTATCATTATCATCATTATTATTCTTGTGTATGTGGTGCAGGCCTTGTGTATGCAAGTGTATGTGTGCCAAGGCATGAATGTGAAAATAGTAGGACAACATTACGGAGTCTATTCTCGCTGTCCTCCATGGGAGCTAAGGATTGAACTTAGGTTGTCAGACTTGACCACTAAATGCTTTTCCCCGCTGAGGCAGCTTGTTGGCAATTGGTTCTAAATAGAGATCATCATAGTGTCTTAGAATACGGTACCCAGTGAGGGAGATGGAAAAAGGTGAGTGTATTGGATAGAATCCATTGTCGAATATAATGGGTTCTGTGTACAGAATAAAAGGAAGTGAGGGATTTGAAATTTCTTGAAGATTTGGAGTTAAAGTCATAAAAGGGGTGGGATGCTGCTCACTGGAGCAGAGAAGGCAAAATACTGCTATTCTCTTTGCTTATTCACATCTGGTTACTTATTCTATGTCTTTTCCATTGTCTGCAGCAAACCTGTGCCATAGATGAGGTGACTCCGTGAAGGCCTAAAGCCTGCAGCTGAAACATGATCTGCAGCTCAGAAGAGAAGTATAGGCTCCAAACATAAACAATTAGTCATCTTCATGAGGACTCCTCAGAGATATGCATTTAGATGAGGTTCCCTGGGAAGGCAGAGCTGTCAGAGAGGAAAAGAGGTCAGGAACCTCTCTCTGATATTCAGTTTGAAAAGACAAGAAAGAACAATAAAAGCAAAGTGGGCAAAGAATCCAGTGAAGCAGAAGAAAAATCCGGAAATAATGAGGGGTCTTAAGAGTGAATGTATGGTCAGCTGTCACAGAAGCCCCTCAATGTTCAAATAAACTAACTGGAAATAACTGACAAAGTGAACATTGAATTCAACAATAGGAAACAGATTTTTATAAGACTTTTTTTCCAAGGTATTGTGAGACAGAGGCCTGAGTAAGATCATGTTAAACTGCACGTGTGACTGAGAACAAAGTATGATATCTTTGTCTATCATCTATCTATAGCTATCATCTCTCTGTTAGTTATCTATCATCTATCTAGTTTCTATCATGTTTCTATTATATATCACCTATCATCAATTTATGTAATTCATCTTTGTGTTTACAGTCACTAATAACAAATGCCATATCCTAGCTAAGGGAGAAACAAAGCATGTCCCAGCACCTTACTACCTGAGCAACCTAAGTCCTAGTCAGAGACTCCTTAGCTAGATCTTTTTCTTGAAGTTTTCCCCACATCTTATCCTCCTAAATTGTTTCCAGAGTTTCAACCCAGAATATTAGGGCCTTCAATCCATTTGGAATTGATCTTTCTGCAAATGGAGAGATGAGTATATGTTTTGTTGTACAAGTAGCTATCCATGTTTCCAAGCATCCTTTGTTGAAGAAGCTCTTTTCTTCTGTGTGTTTTGGTGCTTTGTTAAAACTCACGGGGCTATAGCTATGTGAACGGACAGCCATGTCCTCTTTTCTATTCTATTGATCTGCATGTCTGGTTTTGTGCAATTGCCATCCATACATACCTTTTCTATTACTGTGGTTCTCAGGTGTGAATTATTCTTCTTTTATCTTTTTTAAAACTAATATGCACAATGCCCTCAGAGCTCCCAGGGATTCAACCACCAACCAAGGACTATACATGGTAGGACTGATTGCTCTGGCAGCATGTGTATAGTAGAGGATTGCAAAGTCAGTCATCAATGAGAGGAGAGGCCGTTGGCCCTGTGAAGGTTCTGTGCCTCAATGTAGGGGAATGACAGGGCTGATAAGTGGGAGAGGGTGGGGTGGCAGACATGGGGGGAGAGGTAACAGGGGTTTGTTCTAGTTGTTTTTATTTGTTCATTAAAAATAAATAAAAATAAATAAATAAAGATTGTAATACAAAAAATAAAAGAAGAAAAACTAAAAATAAAATAAAATAAAACTAATATGCAGGGCTGAACAAGGGTTTTCATAGCTACCACAGTGAAGAGCTGCAGGTTGTTTTCCTTTGTGAGTTCATCCCCGTACTTTACTCTTATTTCTCAGGGTTTCCTCCTCTCTCTGGGATCTTTTGTGTTCCCATGTTAAGTTTAATGATTGTTTTCTCCATTTTGAAAAGAATTACGTTGAATCTACAAATTTTGGGGGGTGTAATAACTATGTTCATGTTGATTCTTCCAACCCATGACCTTCCAAGCTATGATCTTTTCGTCTTGTGATGTCTTTATTTTGGTGTCCTTATGGTCTATTGCTGTAGAGTCTCAGCTAGAAATGGCCTTTTCCCCAAAGAAGTCTTGAGATCATGCAGGGCTTCATTTGGCAATCTACTGGGACAGAGCTAGAGGAATAAGCAAGACGTTTTTCATAATAAGCCTATTCTTGATATGTGCTATGAACCCATTCATCCAAATCCATAACATATTCATGACATTGGTTAGATTGCCACAAAAGTTTCTGCAAGGACAAACCACATCTAAAGCACAGAACAATATTATCACATATTTTTCCTCCTTGTATCTCTGCGCTAGTATACATCCATCTGGCTGTCTATCTCATTCATTAAGGATGCCTCAGGAGAGGTATTCATGCAGGAGGCTAATAGAGTAAAATGATATCGAGTTCCCTATTAGGCAAGTGTTGCTCAAAGGAGCTAATACATGCCCAAGTAGCGATGTCTAATAAGGGCCAACCATGCCAGAAAAAGACTAGGTTTTAGAACAGTCATACAGAAGAGGATCCAAGCCATGGGAATGAGAGGGGCCTGTGTGGGAAAGAGAAGAGGGGTCCCCAGTGGAGCAAAGGAATGAGAGGCAGAAGCATGACCATGAGAGGAGCCAGGAAGTGAATAACAGTTCCTCTCCAAGATCCAATTCATGGACCAGGCAGATGAACAGCAAGAATACACTGCAGAGTTTAGTCAAGCAAATTCAAATCAAGCTGCAGGAAACAAGGAGTAAAAGAATCCCCCATTGTGATTCGTTATTGAAAAGAAATACCATTCCAAGCCTTCAAGCTATGACTCTGCAGCAGTTCTACACACCAGGTGCACTCAGTATGGTGGGCTTCTGGCTTTATGACGAAGGGGTGAAAGTGAAGAGGAAGGAATGGGGCACAGATTCTCAGCAGTGTGGCAGCCCTGCAGGAGGGCTGACCTGCCTTCTTTTGATAAATTATAAGCTATTCTTCTCTTAAAACACCACAAAGAAGATAGATGAAAGAGTATATGAAGTGCCACATCAGGCACTCTTTATGGTTTTTCTCTAAGAAAAGATGTGAAGCTTAAAAGAAGAACCAAAGCCATCACAAACAGGGTATGAAACTAAGAGGGGGAAAAAAATCAAACCTTTTAATAAGCTTTAAGTAAAAATTATCTTTGAATAATTATTACTCCTTACAAAAGTTCCACCTTGCTAAGTTGGGAAAGAAAATGTGGAGATCAGGTTTGTGCCCAGGGACCATAGCTAGATTATCTTGCCCTTATAAAAGTTACCCCTCGTACCTCTACAACCCAGAAAGTAAGTCATCCCTTGTAGAAACAAATTCATTGGAATTACAGACAGGAATTAGGGAGACAGACAGCCATAGACCGTGCTCTTCTGATCTATATCCTATCTGAGAGAGACATTCTGCTGTGCCAATTAAGAATCCTGACTCAGGACACAAGGATTTTTCCATACAGCTCTAGACCATTCTATCTCTGTAGAAGACTGAATCTTCTTCTCAGTGGGACTCCTGAAGTAAACAGTTTGACCTTGACAAATGAAACCCGCCTAATTCAAGGACATTTTTTTCTTTCATCATTCCTGCTTTCTGATGTTTTTGGGTTTTCTCCTTAAGCAACCAGTACCAGGGTGGTCAGTGATACTGAGAGGATGGAAAAGGAGATAGAGAGGGGAAATGCAAAAATGAGTTCCTCAAGACATGTGAGACTACCACATGACAAATCACAAGTTCAACTTCTGTGTTATCTTCACACTATAACTATTTTGGTTCTTTATTACTTGGAAAATTCCATGTTAGGTATTTTTATGACATATCATTAATTCCACAAGCTTACCACTAACATCTTATCTCTTACATAGTCTTATTTTTACCCGAGACCACTCTTGTTGATGGTGATGATAGTGATGGTGAGTGTGTATGTGACGAGTGGTGCTTATGCACAAATGTGTATGCATGTTTAGGCCAGAGTACAATGTTGGTGTCATCTTCAACCTATCCCTACTTTAGTTTCTGAGACAATCTATCTCTAAACTTAAAGGTCACTGATCAGCTTTGTTTGTTGACTAGAAAACCTCAGGAATCTTCCTATTTCGTTGAACCACATCCTCACCTCTAACCTCTCTTGAGTCCTTATTTAATGATCTTTAATTAGTTATCTGGGAAAATATCACACTAGGTAGAAAATATTTTCCCTCTTAAAGGGCTGATTTATAAAAATCACAATTGACTACAAAGCTCCTCAGACAAACTAGTCAGTAAGTAAATTGCAAATGGAAATTTTTTAATATAAAAATCATTTTTATTACTTTTTTATTTGATGTTTATTCAGTTTACGTCCTGATTCTTGTCCTTCCTCTTGATCCTCCTTCAAACATTCCCTCCTTCCATTTCCTTGCCCCTTTGCCTCCGAGAGAGGGTAACACACATACCCAGGTATCCTTGACCCTGGCACAAATAGTCTATGCAGGGCTAAACACTTTTTCTTCCACTGAGGCCAGACAAAACAGCTGAATTAGAGGAACGGGTTCCACCAGTAGGCAGCAAGTTGTAGGCAGCAAGTTTAAGGATAACCCCCACTCGCATTGTCCGGGAACCACATACAGCACATATGTGCAAGACTGGCACCAGTCTGTGTATTCACTTTGTTTGGTGGTTCGGTCACTGAGAACCCCCAAAAGTCCAGATTAATTGACTCTGTTGGTCTTTTTGTGATGTTACTATTCCCTTTGAGGGCCTCAATCCCTCCCCCAACTCTTCCGTAAGAGTCCCCATGCTCTATCCAATGTTTGGCTTTGGGTCTCTGCCTGAGTCACCTGTTGAGTGGAGCCTCTAAGAGAACAACCATGTCAGGCTCCTGTCTGTAAGCATAACAAAATACTATTAATAGTGTCAGGGACTTGTGCACACCCATGGGATAGGTCTCTGAATAGCCCAGTTATTACATGATCATTACCATAGTCTCTGTTCAACCTATCATCCCTGTATTTCTTGTAACCAAGATAAATTTTGAATTGAAAGTTTTGTTGGTATGTTGGTGTCCCTATCACTCTACTGGGGTTCTTGTTGGATGCAGGTGGTGGCCTCTTCAGGTTCTATATCCCCAATGCTGCAAGTCTCAGCTATGCTCACCCCCATTGATTCTTGGGAGCATCCCCTATTCCAAGTCCTTGGCATATACTCAAGATCCTCCCTACCTCTTACCCCTGCAAGCATCAGATTCTTCTACTCATTCTTACAGTCATCTGGCCATCTCCTCTGTTTCCTCCCACACCTGATCCTGAACACTCCCCCAACTCCCCTCCCTCCTCATCTCCTTTCTCACCCAGGTCCCTCCCTCTATCTGCTTTCTACAGCTATTTTATTCACCCTTCTAAGTGAGATTCAAGCATCCTTACTTGGGCCTTCCTTCTTGTTTAGCTTCTTTGGCTCTGTGGAGTGTAGCATAGGTTTCCTGTATTTTATGGCTAATATCCACTTATAAGTGAGTTCATAGCAGGCATGTTCTTTTGTGTCTGGGTAAACTCACCCAAGATGGTATTCTCAAGCACCATTTATTTGTCTGCAAAATTCATAAAGTCTTTGTTTTTGATAACTGAATAATATTCTATTGTTTAGATGTACCACATTTTCTTTATCCATTCTTTAGTTCACGGACTGAGGTTGTTTCTAGTTTCTAGATATTATGAATAAAGCTGCAATGAATGTAGTTGAACAAATATCCCTCTGGTATGGTGGAGAATCTTTTGGGTATATGCCCATGAGTGATAGAGCTAGGTCCTGAGGTAGAACTAGCCACAGTTTTCTGCGAAACTGTCAAATTGATTTCCAAAGTGGATGTATAAGTTTGTACTCCCAACAACAATGGAGAAGTGTTCCACATCCTAGCCAGGATGTGCTGTGACTTGAATTTGTTATCTTAGCCATTCTGACAGGTGTAAGGTGGAATCTCAGAGACGTTTTGATTTGCATTTCCTTGACTAAGGACTTTGAACATTTCTTTAAGTGCTTCTTGGTCATTTGAGATTCCTCTGTTGGGAATTCTCTGTTTAGCCAAGCACTTCCTTTTTAATTGGGTTATTTGGGTTGTTTGTGTCTAACTTCTTGAGTTTTTTATGAATTTTGGATATTAACCCTATGTCAAATACAGGGTTGGTAAAGATCCTTTCCCAATCTTTAGGCTGCTGTTGGTCCTATTGACATTGTCCTTTATCTTAACAGAATTTTTTCAGTTCCCTGAGGTCCTATTTATCAATTGTTGATGTTAGAGTCTGAGCCATTGGTGTTCTGTTCAGGAATTTGTCTCCTGTACCAACGAGTTCAGGGCTATTCCCTGATTTCTACACTATTAGATTTAATGTATCTGGTTTTATGTTGAGGTATTTGGTCTACTTGAACCAGAGTTTTCTGTAGGGTGATAGATATGGATACATTTTCATTCTTCTACATCTGGTTAGGCCAGCATCACTTGTTGAAGATGTTTTCTTTCTTCCATTCTGAGATTTTGCCTTCTTTGTCTAAAATCAAGTATCCATAGGTTATGTAGGTTTATGTCAGGGTCTTCAATTCCATTGCACTGATCAATATTTCTGTTCCCATACGAATACCATGCAGTTTTTGTTACTATTGTTTTGTAGTAAAGCTTGGCATTAGGGAACCTCCAGACCTTCTTTTATTGTTCAGAATTGTTTTAGCTATCCTGTTTTTTGTTGTTGTTGTTGTTGTTTGCTTTACCATGTGAAGGTGGAAATTACTCTGTCAAAGTTGGTAGAGAATTGTCTTGAAATTTTGGTGGGAATTGTATTAAATCTGTAAATTGCTGCCAGGCAGTGGTGCTGCACATTCCAGCACTTGGGAGGCAGAGGCAGGCGATTTTCTGAGTTCAAGGACAGCCTGGTCTACAGAGTGAGTTCCAGGACAACCAGGTGCATGTATACAGAGAAATGCTGTCTTGAAAAAAAAATCTGTAAATTGCTTTGTAAGTTGACCATTTTCACTATGTTAGTCCCACCGATCCATGAGCATGAGAGATCTTTCTTTCTTCTGAAATATTCTTCATTTTCTTTCTTCGGTGACTTGAAGTTCTTGTCACTTGTTTGATTAGAGTTACACCAAGACATTTTCTATTATTAGTGGCTATTAGGGTGTTGTTTCCCCAATTTCTTTCTCATCTCATTTATCCTTTGGATAAAGGAAGGCTACTGATGTTTTGTTTTAACATGGTTTGGTTTTCTTTTTTAGTTAATTTTTTATCAAGCTATTCTATTGAAGTGTTTATCAGCTGTAGAAGTTCTCTGAGAATTTGGCGGGTTGCTTATATACATAGTATCATATCATCTGGAAATAGTGATACTTTGACTTTGTCCTTTCCAATATGTATCCCCTGATCTTATTGTCTTATAAGACATAAGAATAATAAGTTGTCTTATTATTAATTATTATTATAATAATTAATAATTATTATTAATTATTATTAATAAGACAATAATAAGTTGTCTTATTATGGCTAGAACTTCAAGTACTATCCTGAAGAGATAGGGAGGATGGCTAGCTTTGTCTTGTCCCTGGATTTAACGGAATTGCTCTATGTTTCTCTGTATTCAATTTAATGTCAGCTATTGGCTTGCTGTATATTGCTTTGATTATGTTTAGATATGTTGCTTGGATCCCTGATTTATCCAAGACTTTTAATATGAAGAGGTGTTGGATTTTGTAGAAGGCTTTTTATTATCTAATGAGATGATCATGAGACTTTTTTTCTTTCAATTTGTTTATATGATGGATTATGTTGATGGATTTTCTATATGGTGTTCTGTAAGCTTTGTGTATGTTTATAAGTATCTCATTCTTTAGGATGGGAAAGTTTTCTTCTATGATTTTATCGATAAAACTTTCTTGTCCTTGTAGCTGAGATTCTTCACCTTTTTCTAATACTATTATTCTTAGGTTAGGACTTTTCATGATATCCCAGATTTCTGGATTTTTGTACCAGGAACTTTTTAGATTTAACATTTTCTTTGACTGATATATAAATTTCTTGTACTGTATCTTCTATGCCTGGGATTCTCTATTCCATCTTTTTTAGTCTGTTGATGCTGCTTACATTTGTTGTTCCTGTGCCTGTTCCTATTCCTGTTCATCAGTCCTGCAGTTCTGGAAGCATACTGGTTAGACTCTCTTTTGCACTCATCTTCCCTGACTACTGAGTCTTCTGGGACACCCCCAGCTTCCCTGAGTTACCTGCTATCCCTGGCAGTCTTCAAGTACTTAGATACCTCTCGGTCCAACTTTATCAGACCTGTGGATCTGGTACTGTATAGTCCAAGGGTACCTATGAGAGGCCTGCCTTAGAGGATCATTGAGGTTAGCCCCCTCCAATATCTACTACAATGGGAACATCCAGGAAATAAAGCTATCCAGATGGCTAAGGGCACTAAGAACACAATCAAAAAAAACCAGAGCAAATGAAACCTTCAGAGCATAGCTAACCTACTTCAACAAGGCTTGGATATCCCAACACAACCAAAAGAGAAGAAAATGATCCTAAATCCAATCTTATAAAGATTATAGACACTTTTAAAAGTGAAATGAGTAAATCCCTCAAAGAAATACAGAAAAATACAACCAAAAAGTTAAGAGGCCTTTAAAGAGAAAACAAATAAACTCCTTAAAGAAATACAGGAAACCACAACTGAGCAGGTAAAGGAAATAAATAAAACTGCTCAAGAACTGGAAATAGAAACAGAATCAATAAAGAAAACACAAACTGAGGGTCTCCTAAGTGATGGAAAACCTAGGGAACAGAATAGAAAGATCATCTTAATAAGTCCTTTCATATTCAGAAGTAGATGGTACACAAAGGATCAGTAAGAGACGTTTTTCAAAGTGGGCTCACTTTTTAAAGGGATTTGTTACATGAGAAAAAACTTGGCTTATTAGCAAAACATTAATCAAGGGCTAATAATAATCTCAGTTCCATTGTGCTAAGCACCTAGTTATTAGCTTGATATGCCTCCTAGCATCAATGTGAACTGAAAATATAGTAGAGTTCACTGTA
The DNA here is from genome assembly GCA_019843855.1 of Hylomyscus alleni. Classification (NCBI taxonomy): domain Eukaryota; kingdom Metazoa; phylum Chordata; class Mammalia; order Rodentia; family Muridae; genus Hylomyscus; species Hylomyscus alleni. The sequence goes on from JADRCC010229293.1 coordinate 9,882, forward strand.
GAGACACAGTGAACTACTTTCAGATTTAAAGAAGCCTGTTTGTGACATTTATTACTAGATAAAAAGATAAAATTTAATTAATTTTACCATGAAATGGGAGAGCCATTCTCTGACTTCTTTAATTGCTACTACCATCACTGTCAAAAGAGCTAACTAGAGTCATCTAGAATAAATCATTCTCGAGATGCCTTTATGCCTTATTCAGTATAAAATGATCTCCTCACCTTTTTAGTTGCCCCACTGGCCATGGATGTGTTTTAACTGTATGTTATTAACTGTATGATTATGAAGAAATATGTGCAAACAAAAAGTTCTAAATGGATCCTTTAAAATATTGACCATAGTTCTAGAATTTAAGAACATAATGATAAATACTATTAATGTGGTTAACAATACCTAACTAGGTCTTCAGTTAAGTGGTGCAGAGTTATTTAGGCAACACTGTTTAATTTCTTAGAATTGCAGCTACTGGTAATTTCTTACTAGAACAGGATTTCCTTGTTTTTCAGAAAACTACACACATCAAATACATATCACCAACCCCAGGCTATAATCACTTTGATGGGCAGAAGACGATTATAAAGCTGCTTTATTAGATTTTTTTTTTCCTTCACAGATTTTTTGTAATTTCTTTTTCCTTTTTTTCTCTAAAAAGCAAGGGGAGCTTGAAGGTTAGCTTGAGGAAAAAGAATTTTAATTCACTTCACAGGCTGGGCTTTATTTTGATTCTATTTCCTTTTTTCTTATATGTTGTTCTTCTTGAAAACAGTCTTAGTGAACCTTTTAGATAACTAGCTTATTATCAGTGAAAAAAAAAAAAAAAAACCTCTTCTATTGTTTCTTTGGAATTTCTTCTTCTGTTATACAATGAATCCCTGCAATGGAACATCATCAGACACTCAGGCCTGTGGATTCAGAGGGCCTCACACAGGCTGGAGTACCAAGTTGCTGCCTCATTCCTGATTTACATTTTCTCTCCAGAGGAAGTGGTTCTGTTTACCACTAATTGTCCATTTTCTTAGTATAATCTGAACTCGAGGAAGACCAAGCTTTGGTACTGTGTTAAATTAAAAGCAAGTCTGTGGTGAAAAGTCCCATTTTAAAGAGCAATTTTAGCATTTTGGAAGAGTAGTCAACCTTAGCTTTTCCACCTTAAAGGTAAACATGTCTTCCTGACATGTTCATGTTCTCTTGTCAACAGATCTAAATGGGGAAATGCTAGTCACAGCAAATGTACTGTCCAATTTTTAAGCAAGAGAAGAAAATTGAATTAAGATTTAAAAAAAAATAAAAGAGCAGGGATGGACTTCCTATATTACAGCTATCAAGAACTTCATAAATTCTACAAAAAAAAAGTTACAATTCAGCTGTTAGCATAGAGATCATTTCCATTTTCTCTGATGAATTGCCTTGACCTGGCTGAGATTCTCTTCTTTCGATGATTGTTTTAGAATCCAGAGCCCTGGACATAGAGTCTTAAGTTTTATCGTGTTGGTTATCCAAGCCTATTTTCTCCATGAAATTTTGTTTTTAATTTATGTTAATTTTATTATATTTCCAGCCAGTAAATTTTATTTGAGAGGTTAGGGTACTTTAAATAGCCATGACCTGCAGTGTATATATATGATGGTCAATCAAATCCAAAACAAAACAAGCACTTATTAAAGTGACACCTGATCTAAAATCCCAAATCAAAGAAAACACAGAGTTTTACTTCACATTTATGCCTAGTCTGTGGAAGGCATCCTGAGTGAATACTAAGATGATTTGAAGGACTGATAATTAAACTTGAAGGCCAAGTATTTGTCTACCATGTTTAAAGCCTTGAGATGGATTTCCTGTAGTAGACAAAGGAGAAAAATGCTTTCCTCACAAGAGGAGAGGAATGCATGGGTAAGGAATATAGAAAATTAAATGGTAGAGAAAGGCATAGTTCATAGTGTAGTGGGAGGACAAAGGACAGTCAAGAATAGTTGTTGCAAGACTTAAACCCTTCCCCAGAGTGTGGCAGACAGTGCAGAATTCACAACTTAATACAACTACTTTATGTTTCAATTGGTCACTACCAAAAATTTTCATGATTAAAATACTGACTATCTAATTTTGCTATTAAATAAGTGGAAAGTGTTAAAACCAAGACAAACCATGGTTTTCAAAAAAAAAAAA
>JADRCC010229295.1:0-13018 GCA_019843855.1 Hylomyscus alleni
TTGAGTACCTGTGTGTGGACACAAAGGCGGTGTCTGATGTGAGGAGACTGAGCCCTCAGGGCTTCTTGCAGCTTGGTCTCTGAGGTCCTAGGAAAACGCCATTCTACCTTCCACCTCTTCCTCTGCTGACAAGGAACAGGATGATTAAGGCTCCATTATTAACTTGCCAATCTTATTTCTGGGGCACAGCCGCTAACAGCTTAGGGGACCCACTTGGCATATAACGAGGTCTCCATGACAAATTACTTGGCTATCAATTAACTATCTGGGGAAATGTCATGCAGGATCCGTCATGCTGGCAGGGGAGAGAGAGCCAATTAACCTGGAGCAGTCAATCCAATCCATACTCAGCCTCCAGCAGGGCTGGAAATGAGGAGAAGGAGCCTGCAGGGGCCCAGAGTGGGCAGGGCTTTCCCACCACCCCAGACGGACACAGGCTCTGTCCCTTCGTTCATAACATGGTCACTGGTCATCTGCCTGAGAAGGTCTCGGCCGCGGGGCCCAGGAGGGATAACAGCACGACCAGTGTCCATTGCGTGACAGGTAACGGCAGGAAGCAAAAGGGTGACAGCATCCTCGAGGTGAAGGGAACAAACGACAGAGCTGTGACCTAAAGGGGTGGATGGACCCCGAAACACAGCGCTGCCGACAGAGAAGCAGGGAGCAGCCCAGGTACTGCCTACAGACAGGCTGCAGCACACTTGATACATGGGACCGTTAACAACACACTGGCAGCTACCAGCAGAATCCTAGTTCTGCTCTGGCAACCCACAAGGCTCTGGGGTGGTCTCTTAGTCTTTCTGGGGTGACCCGCTGCACCTCTAGCTAAATTTGATTCCCTCCCCTGCTCTGGCAGGTGCAGGCTTGGTTGGCCCTGACTCCTGAAGGCCAGGGCGGGAGTCATCCCGGATGAAGTGAACGAGCCCCTCAGCTGGCATTATAAGCCACAAAGATGGAGGACTCTGATGTCTCTGGGCCATTACTGCCTGTACCTTTGGAGGTTCGGATTTGCTTTTAGAAAGGCCCTCTGGATGCTGAGGGTGCCCACTCAGAACAGCTGTCCAGACCCTGACCCGCCACACCCTGCGGCTTCGTCTGTGCCGCCGCCCAGCCAACTCCCCGGTCCACTCAGCCGCCAGTGATTGGCAGCTGCCACTTCCCAGCCCCCAAGCCTCATGCCTATTCATGACACTGACATATGGCACCTCCGTGGGGGGCTGGAGGGAGCTGCAAGTTGAGAGAGTGCAGCGTGTCCCCATTCGAGCCCTGCTGAAGCAAAACAAATGCAAGATGCGAGGGGAGCAGAGGCGGCCCGGAGGCGTGCGCGCGCCTGCCGGTGCGCCTGTGTCTGCACACTCGCCCTGCAGGGACGCTGCGAGGAGGATGCAGGGTGAACCGGGGAGGATGGAAGGACTGGGCCTTCAGAGCCTCCTGGTGTCTCCACCGTGGGGTCCTGAGGAATCAGGCTGTCCGTCCACTGCCGCAGGCAGCCTACACAATAAATTTTCCTCTCTTACACTGAACACTGGGCTACAGGCCACGGGACTATGCCAGAGGTCTGCAACACAAAAGCAAATCTTGCGGAATTTTCTTTTCCCAATCATAACAACTCTAGCATCAACCGAGAGAACTCTAAGCTCAGCCAGTGTCTTGTCTTTTTATCTTTTCATTGTGTACTGGGATAGGGTCTCTCCTTGTAGCCTTTGGCCAGGAACTCCTGCCTTAGCTCCCAGTCACAGGTGTGTACCACGGTGCTCTGGAGGTACCATGGCCCACAAATGTCCTGCCTCCTGCCCAACTCGCCCACCATTACCTTGTTCCTGAGGCAGGGATGATGCTAAGGGCTCTTTTTCCCAGGCTGGGCCTGGAAACCAACTTGGTTGGTGTGTGTATCCATTGGGTCCAGTAGCTGTGGCTCTGGAGGTTTAGGACAATCCCCCACTGTCACCCGTCCCCACTGGTGACAGGAGAAAATCAGGGGAGGCTGAGAAGACTGAAGATGGGGAGAGCTACCGCCACACTGTAGGCCTGCCTCAGGGAGATAAGAGCTTCAGAGTGCTGCCTATGAACCCCCCTCCCGAAAGCTGTACCGGGAGGGGACCAAAACCCTGGCAGGCTGTCTGAGTGTCCTGACCTGCCTATCCTCACTGTGGAAAAAACATCCCCGGCCACAGCCCCTGCCCTGATGGGACAGGCTCAGGTTGACTGGGCACTGGGCCGACTATGTTTCAGGCACCGCTGTGCATTGAGGCATCTGCTGCCACCATCTCCGGGCAGATGGCTGCCAGTGAGCTAAGTGTGTGCGGGGGAAGGGGTGCCATAGGAACCCCTTCCCGCAGGGAGCTTGGGGGCGGGAGAGGCAGGCACCCGCTAGAGCGAGCAAGGAGCAGACCACATCCGAAGGAGAGGCTGGGACCACACAGACTCCGAGTGGGGTAAAGCCAATGGGTCTGTGGAGTTCTTGCCCATCCTCGGAAGAGAGGTGGGGTGTCTTATGGAGGAGGGTTAGCCTGTGCCATCAAACCTGGCTGGGTGGTCTTGGGCAACTCCTTTCCTTCAGGTTCCCAATGCCTGACAGAGAACCATCTTCAGACATCTGCCAGCTCCCAAACTTGAAGCTTCAGTAGGATGAGGGTGTCACCAGCACACAGACACTTGTCTGTTAGGGGGCGGTACAGTGAAGACACACTGGCACACCCTACCAGGCTCACCCAAGGCTCACTGAGGCTGGTTCTTGTGCTGTGTTAGTTGAGGTCACCGTGCCAGGCAGGGCTCTTTACCAACTGTCCCTAGCCACAACTGACAGCAACTGGAATGACAGGGCAAGGGCCTGCCCAGTCTTCTGGCCAGGGTACTAGCTGGGGTCAGAGAGCCACTCCTACCCTGGCTATCCGCAAAGTCACGCCTACAGCACCCAACACTTACAGGGGAAGAACCAGGAGCTCCAGTCCTCAAGGAAGAGATAAACAGAATCCATCCTGGGAAGTTATGGAAAAGCAGGTCCTCCAGGGCCATTAGGAGGGACTGTGGGAAGGTCGTCAAGGATAGAGCAAGGCCTGAGCCAGCAGCCTAGCATGTCCATCAGGCGCCCAGGTCCGAAGGCCTGTAGCCAGAGCTTGTGTGCTTGAGGCGGCTCTCTTCATTCCTACAACCACCTTGTAAGGGTTTATGGCTGTTGCCTTCTAAGACTGGGCTGAGCAAGGTGGGGCGGGGAGCTGGTCTGCCCCATGCCATTCCTGGCATGTGGACCATGACGACTGTGTTCTACAGAGGTTCTGACTGGTACCTCAGATGTCCAGAGAGGGCAGCATGTGGGTCTCCCCTTCTTCCCCTTCCCTCTAGGCCTAAGGAGGCTGCGCCTAGCTGGCCGCATACTCTCCAGCTCATACCAAATGCCTCCTCCTGCCGTGACTCAGCCCGGCTGTTACTCAGCCTCCCTTCTGCTGGCAGCTGCTTTTTGTTTTTTTGGATTTTAGTTTGTTTGGGGGTTTTTTGTTTTTTTGTTTTTCCCCCAAAGTGTAATACTGGCACTGAGCCAAGGCAGGGTGTCTCTCACTGCACTGGCCTATCCCTATGAGTGACCAGGAGCGGCTCTCTTGGTCATGACAGCTAAAGGTGGACAATGGTCAAACCTGAGTCTAGTCACCTAGGCACTAGAGACTTGGTCACCTCCAGAGAAAATTCAAGCCCCACTCCAGTCTTATCAGATTCTATAGTTACTGGGACATCCATCCATCCAAAGCCAGCCTTCTCAGCTGCCCCATGACCCAAGGATCCAACATGCCCTTGATGTCATAGAGTAATGCTCTCTTGGAAAATGAAAGTTCCAGAGTCCCAGCTTTCAAAGGGCAAACAGAATACAGTGTGTCCTGGAGAGGTTTCACTGCCCATGGCTGCCCTGGAGAGCTAATAAAGGTAGGTTATTACGAGGTTATAACGCGAGGTTCCCCTGTCCTTAGGAGGCACCATGCCAGGCAAGATGGCCCTGGCAGAGATGATTCTGTCCTGGGACTGAGCCTACATAGCAGAATGGACAGACGAGAGATAAGGCACTTGAGCTTGAGACCCAGACTTACCTTCCCTCATCTTGACGTGGGACTGGCATCTCCTTTGAGGGTGATGGCCAAGAGGTGAGGCAAGAGCAGCAAGACGTACAGACAGACATCACATTTCAGTTTTGACTCTGAATTTGGAAGGTTCCCAGAGGAGAGTGTTTGCGTTTAGGGAGGAGGAATCAGCCTGAACCCGAGGGGACTTGGAGAGGAGAAGGGACTGGCTGATGCTCTTGTGGCCTCAGAGAACGGCCTGCTGGGAGGAGGGATGAAAGGCTCCTGCCTCATGGACGGGTCCAGGGTTTCAAGATGCAGAAAGGGTTAGAGCCCTGGCGAACACTGTGGTACCTCACGGCAGAGTTAAGTAACCACAGACCGACATGGGGTTCAGATAACCATGGGAGACAGTTCCACAGTGGAATGGGCCAGTTCTGCCCAGCCCAAACCTTTCTTCCCACCTGCAGTGTCTTCTCAGGCCCCTCCCTCCTCTCCTGCTCTGTGCCCACGTCTCATGCAAGGGGCTGGTTGGTAGCATCACAAAGATGTGTCTGCCTGGGACTGGGACCTTATATAGACAAGAGTTCACAGATGACACCGACTTAGATGACTCAAATACGTGTTTCCCACCCATGGGCGTGTGCACAGCGTTCCACATTTGCTGTCCTTAAAAGCCAGGGCACTCTGCCCCATTGCTTCGGTGATGGTCTGATAGGTGGGGAGCAGAGCAGTGGGGCCGAGTCAGCAAGCACCACTGTAGCTGCAAGGGAGTCGGGAAGAAGGGTTCCCACACGTGCCTACGGAAGGAAGGAAAGACCTTTCGCCAAAAGGAGAAAAGATGCTAAGTGTAAGGCACATAGCTTTAATCTTGGCACTCAGAGGCAGATGTGGGTGATCTCTGTGAATCCAGAGTTGGCCTGGTCTATATGGTGAGATCCTGTCTCAAAAAGAGGGGGAAAGAGACTTAAGAGAAACACAGAGGCCCTGGGAAGGAAGGCAGGGGCTGCAGCGGGACTAGTGTTCGTGAGCCACAGATGGGCACCCGCTCCCCAGAAGCTGAAGCAAGGCCTGAGGTGAACTCTGAAGAGGATCTATTCCATCTGACATCTTTATTTTGGACTTTCTGGGCCTCAAAGATGTGAAGGAATCATTTCCTCGGGCACATATCACCTTCCCTTCTCTCTTCTCTCAGGCCAGACCGCCACCGTGACCTGGTGAACTGAGTGTGGAACCCAGCAGTGGTCCAAGCAGACAGGCACAGGTTTGAATCCACAGCCCTCCAACCGGGTGTTCGTTCCTTCCTTGTCCCCATGGTTTAGCCTTCCTGACACGTAAACATAAAGATACCTGCTCTAACTTTCCGACTCAGCCCACCTTAGCAGTCTCCCACAAATCCAGAAGGCTGCTAAGGATTTTGGCTGAAAAGTCCTTTGCTGGTAAAAGAAATGGCACCTGCCTTCCTCTTTGTGGGCTCCCGCCTTTCTCAGGCAGGATGGAGAACTCTTGTTCCCTGGCAGCAGCTACAATACCAGCAGTTGACGAAAGCAAGAGAGCTGAGGACCATGGCTTTCAGGAGAGCAGATGTGGGCTCCTGGTCCGTGCCCATTGGTAGAAGATTATGTTTGGAGTATGACTACTGGCTGTGTGGCCTCCAAAGCCACCTCTACGCCTCTTTGGCTAAACGAATGACCTTACTAATATCTTGCAATGGGTCCTTTCCTATGAAGCCAGCCCAAGTGAGTTCTGTTGGCTTGTGGAAATGTGTAGGCTGAAGGGCGTGCTGGGCATGACTTTCAGCTCTGTCCATGCAGGAGGGAGGTCTTGCCCAGACACCAGCTCCAGAGTTCCTTGCCCTCTCAGCCTAGCTATATGGGAGACCTCACTGGAACATGGCTGAGTAGCAGGTCCCAGAATCAGCATAGAGTGGGAACATTGCAGGTCAAATGCTGGGTCCCATGCCCCACCAGGGAGCGTGGAACTCTCTTTCCATAGTCCCTATTGCAGGTGCTCACTCTGCTCCCACACAGCCTTAGCCCCTGCCCCCCAGGCCCTCTCAAGGGTTCAATCCTTGTTCCTTCTGTCCGTCCTCTTTCTCTGTACTACCTCCTTCTTAGAAATGAAGTCATCTAGAAAAATAATCCAAAATTAGAAAGGGAAAAAAAAAAACTAGGAAAGTGGGATTTTTTTTCCCCCTTCAAACATTTGGTAAGACACCTCCCACACGGATGAGTGTCCACAGGGGCCTGTTTTGGTCTAAGGAGACTGTGCCTCAGGCTGTGTGAGGCAGTGGGCCTCTGGGCCCTGTGATAGGGGTCTGCATGGCACCTCTCCTGCACGGCAAGAGTCAGACACTAATATCTGATCCTGGGAACCCTGGTCCCCCACAGCTGTCACCAGTATGCAGAGGCCCAAGTCCAGAGATAGGAAGAGAGCCCTTTGGGGTACCAGGCCAGGGAGTGGCCTTACCGTAGCTCCTAGGTGGCTCCCTGCCTCCTGTCTCTCCCTCTTCCCACCAACCCATGCCCTGCTGCAGAGTTCTCGTTTGTTTATTTATAATTTATACTCAGCCTGCTTCCAAGAACGCTCTGAGGCCCTGCTGAAAAGCTGCTTCCTGGCTCCTCTGTGCTGCTGACAGTCCTGGGCTGCGGGCTGCGCGTAGTCATTGCTCTCCAGCTGACTGCTCAGCAAGGCTTCCAGGGCCCTCCAGATGGGGAGATGTGGCCCCAAACATAGTCTTCCCCATACCATCTGTGTGCTCAGCACCCAAAGCCCAGGATGCCTTCCTCCCTCTCGATTAGACCCTTCCCCAGTCCCCAAAGAGTGGGGGGACCACTCTTCTGCCAGTGCTTCTGCCACCTGGTGCAGGCGGCCCCACCTTTCCCCTACACGCAAATGTAAGTAATGGGCGAAGATGGCGAACTGGATGATGCTCCAGCCAAAGGTGTTTCTGGGCAGTCACCATGGATGACAAATGAGAAAGGAATTTTAGGAAGGAGAGGGTGGAAGAAGCTGTACCCTTGACCCTTGACCCTTGACCCTCAACCCAGGGTTGTAAATAGATGGTAAGTACTGTTTCCAGGACTTGGCTATGAAGATGATCTGGAAGTGGGGTGTATAAGGATGTGTGAGAGCAGGCGCCCTGGGCTGTTGTGAAGTCACAGCCTCGGAGATAAGGAAGGCACCGCTAAAGGGTCTGCAACCCAAGGATTTGAGAAAAGAAATCCACGATTAGCTGGGTGTTGGTGGCACACACCTTTAATCCTGGCACTCGAGAGCCAGAGGCAGGAGGATCCCTGAGTTCAAGTCCAGCCTGGTCTACAGATCAAATTCCAGGATGCCCATAGAGAAAAATCCTGTCTTGAAAAACCAAGAAAGAAAAAAATAATAATAACAAAGAAATCCAAGTCCTTTTAAAATATTAAACTTTGGAGTTGCTTGCTAAGTAGCTAAGGCTAATCAGCTGACACACTTGGAACGGTACCGTCTACAGAAGGTAGAGTGCTGTGTGACACTGTTCCTGGGGAAAACTGAACAAACGTCTACTCACCCCAGATAGGGAGCCATCCATAGACCACAGTAAGGAAACCACCAGTGAGTTTATTGGGGTCACTTACAGGAGCAGAAATGACTCAAAGACAGCTGCATCACCAAGGCCCACCCCAGCATGGGTGACAGCTCATAAAAGCTGGGAGCCTGGAGCACACTGCACAGCCTGCAGGTAGCTCAGCAGGTTGGTGAGTGCCCTTCCCAGGTAGCTCAGTTGGCCAGAGCCTCTTTCAGGCAGCTCAAGGGTCTGTGTCTCCTGGGCTTTTGGGCCGCTCTTCAAGGCCTAGTGAATCGGTCTGGTTTCAGGGACTTCCTGAGCTTAAGGCGCTTTCTTTCCTGCAGGATAGAATGCAGGAAAGGGGTTATAAGCATAACCCCTCGCAGAGTATCCTGTTGCCTCACCTACACACGCCCAGTGTCTTAATGAGCTTCCCTCCAAGATGCAGTCAGATCCTGCCTTGTGAGAACGGGACAAGAGGAAGCTCTCTTGGATCCTAAACCATTTCCTGACAACACAGGCAGGTGGCTCCAGGGAAAGGTACGTCCTGACCACAGGAGACTGAGCAAGCCAGGAGGGCAGCCAGATTAGGCTGAATATTAAGGGTGACATAGGGTTGTTCCCATGGCAACACGGGCCAGTCAGAGGGAGCCCCAGAACCAAATCCTTAATCCTAACTCCCACCAGCTGCTCTGGGGCCCCTGAATGTCTCACTTCTGGATAGAGATCACCCTGCGTCCTGGGCCAGCCTTTCCTCACTGGTTTCTTGGGGTTTCCTTGCCAGTAAGGTGGCTTCCCCAAAACAAACCTATCTCCGGCTATGTAACAGCATCTCCGGCTTATTCCTCTGCCAGCTCTGAAGCTCTGAGTTTGGCAGAACAGGCTCAGTGTCATTGCCAGCCATGGAGTATGCAAGGGACTGCCCCTTCCTCCACACCCGCAGTGCTGACCAATGCCAGCTCCTCCCTCCTTTGGCTTAAGATACAGTGCAGAGGACAGGAAACCCTGGCAGGGCAAGGCTGTGGGAATGGCCCTTGGGAAACTGTCGGCAAGAGAAGATGCCATCTGGGGCATGTTGGGGATATTCCACCACTTGGTGGGCCACTGCAGAGCGTGACCTTTCCCGAGTGCTGGCTCTCCTTACCACCCAGCTTCATGGTGCCACCCAGATGTCCTGGCTGTGGGAGCTGAAGCCTACCAGCTGTCCATGCCTGGCCACAAGGCTCCATGCCAGAACACAGGAGTTGGCTAGACGTCATGACACAACCCAAGGACCTCAGATTCTAGGACTCACGGAGGCAGGGGCAGGTGGACAGGAGAAAACCAAGCACGATCCTGACAGAAATGCTTTGGGGAGCATCTGCTGCCAGAGTAGCCCATGCTGTGCCCACAAGGCCAGTGAGCATATGGTTGCCCTGGCTGCCTAAGCCACATGCCTGCAAAGAGCTTCCCTCACAGTGCCTCGCCCCACGGGGAAGCCGTTTGTCCGGATGTTTGGACACAATTCTGGGCAGTCCCAGAAGCTTGTCTGGCTTCTCGCCTGGTCACGTGATCCTCCAGACACAGCAAGCAGCCCTGAATCCAGATCTTGCACTTCCTAGCAGTGTGGTCTGTCTGGACCAGGAGCTGGTTCTCCTTTGTAAAAAAGGCTAGTCTAATAAGCCAGAGTCCACTGAGAGCCACGTGGAGCAAGAGATATGATGGTGAAAGTGAGAGCGGCCTGGGCAGACTCGTGTATTTGAGTATTGATCCCCAGTTGGTGAACTGTTTTGGGGGATTCCATGAGGCCTGCCTGTGGAAAGGAGTGTGCTACTGGGAGTGGACTTCGATGTTTCCCAAACCCATACCAGGTCGAGTCTTGTTCCCTTTGCCCATGTTTGTGGATCAGGACGTAAGTTCTCAGCTACTGCTCCTGCACCATGCCAACTGTATTGTCCCCCACCATGATGATCGTGGACTCACCCTCTAAAACTGTAAACAAGCTCTCAATTGAGTGCTTTATGAGTTACCTTAGTCACCCTTGCCTCTGCAGAGCATGGGAACACTAAGACAGATGTGACAGCCCAGAACCCCCTGGTCGAAGAATGTGCCCTGTGCCAACTGCAACCCACAGAAGTAGCTCCAGGAGACCTGCAGCACAGAGGCTCCAGGAACAGTTCCCACCTCCTCTTTCCTGTGCCAGGCATATATCTTGCCTTGGCCAGACCAAGTGACACCATGTCTCCTCCAGCCAGTACAGTACCTAACAGTGTGTTCTCCTGAGAGGGGCTGCCTGGATAAACTGACATCTTTAGGCAGAGGTATTCTGACCCAGGACAGAAGGGTAGGACTCCTTGAGGTGCCTGGGCACTCCTACAGGAATGCCCTTTAAAGCACTGGCTTTCCTTTCCCGAGATCTTCAAGGGACGTCTCTCCTGACACAATGGGAGCAGAGTCCTTTCATCCAGCCGGCCTCCCATGCCTCCTCCTCATCTCTTTCCAGGGAAGAGGAAATCTGTGTTTACTGAGCATGTGCATGGACTGCCTTCACAGTCAAGATTATCAACTGTGTTGGATGGCGAGAAGACGCACAGAGAAATGAGTCGGGGTAATTAAGCAGCCTAAGGCTCTGAGGCACGATGGAGCAAGGAGGTGAGAAAGCAGAGGTGGATGGTAAGGGCCCAAGATGTCATAGAGAGGAACAAGAATGGCCTGGTGTGTGCCCATCGGACATGGCCCTCCTGAGGCCAGGCCCCGACCCCGTCCTGAGCCGGATGCGCCTGCTCAGCACAGTCGAAGGCCAAGACAGGAAGTCCCGCCCCTCGGCTCCAACACTCTTTGCAGGCTGTCAGCGTGACGGGTCTCATCTCTGAGATCCGCTCGGCACACCGCGTTGCCGTGACAACTGGCTCTCTGAGACAGCGGCGTCGTACGTTCGAGTCCCAGCTGTTTCTCCGCTGCTCCTGGTGTCGCGTGTGCGCTTCTGCCTCAGAGCAGCCCTGAGGACCGCGCCGCGACACGCGCCTGCTCATTGCAGCCCGCCGAGCGCCTGCAGCGGAGGGAAGGGGCAGTCAGTGAGCTTGCCCCGTGGGCCAAGTAGCCTGGCCCAGCGTCCCAGGACCCAGCAGGGACAGTGACAGTGCATGTGTCCAGGACGGAATTTTTGCCTTGCAGTAGGGTGGAGAATTGGTTTAAAATAGGGTTTAAGTTGCATAATAACATACGTTCGGTGTAGAAAACTTGAGGAAACAATTGAAAATATCAAAGACATTGACCTGTGAGGAATTGAACCATGGCGTTCTAGTGGTGGTTTTGTTATTGTTTTGTTTTGTCTTGTTATTTTTAAATTTTGTCAACTTCAAGCAAGCTGGAGCAATCTGAGAAGAAGAAACCTTAGTTGAGGGATGGCCTCCATCAGATCACAAGTCAGTGGGGATGATTTATCGATTATTGATTAATGTGCAAGGGCTTAGCCCATTATGGAAGGTGTTGCCCCTGGGCAGGTGGTTCTAGGTGGTACAAGAAAGCAAAAACAAAACAAAACAAAAGAACCCCCCAGTGTAGTAATGTGTTGGTGGCACACAACTTTAATCCCAGCACTCGGGAGCCAAAGGCAGGAAGATCTCTTTGAGTTCAAGGCCAGCCTGGTCTACAGAGTGAGTTCCAAGTCAGCCAGGGCTACCCAGAGAAACTCCGCCTCAAACAAACAAACTAAAAAGAAGAAAAGAAAAAGAAGGAAGGAAATGGAGCAAGCCGGTAAGCAGCATTCTTCCATGGTCTCTGCTTCGGTTCCTGTCCTAACTCCCCTCAGACTGTGCCAGACTGTAAGCAGAGCTGATTTTGGCTGGTGATTCATCATAAAAACTGAAAGCAAACTGGAGTGCATGACAGCACCTTCTCTTCCTGCCTTTTCACCTCAGTGGGCTATGATCGCTCCTATCACATGTGCAGATGAACCTCATGCCATGGGTCCTGTGTACTCTAAACCAGGCGATTACTGACCGATGGAGTTTCCGCCCACTGTGGGCCAGTGCTCATACACAGCTGGCACTCTTGTGGCCCCTTCAGGGGTGCTCCATTTGTGAGGACTGCAGTCGGAAACTTCACATTCAGGCAAGGACAGAAGATCAACAAGTTCAGAATCCTCCAGGTGGGCGCACTTATTGCCAAGTCAGACAGGAAAGACAGTGAAGGGTCCTGTCTCTGTGCTCTCAGGAACACAGCTTGCCCTACGGCACCCAGCGGGGTCTCACCTATAGGGATACCTTGAAAGGAGCTCCTGGTTTGGGACTCTTACTTTTTGTAAGATTTATGTGTAAATGTGTGTGTCTGCATGTGGGTGTGTGCACATGAGTGTTGGCGCCCCCAGAGGCATCACATTCCCTGGAGCTGGAGTTACAGGTGGTTGAGTCACGTTGTGTGTGCTGGGAATCAAACTTAGCTTTAAGTGCTCTTAACTCCTGAGCCATCTCTCCAACCTCATAACTGTTTTTACTTTTTATTTTTAAAGATTTATTTTATGTATGTGAGCACACTGTTTCTCTCTTCAGACACACCAGAAGAAGGCATCTGATCCGATTACAGGTGGTTGAGATCCACCATGTGGTTGCTGGGAATTTTACTCCAGTCCTCTGGAAGAGCAGTCAAGTGCTCTTAACCGCTGAGCCATCTCTCCAGCCCTTTATTTTTAATTTCCTATGTGTGTGTATGTGTGTGAGGATGCTTGTGTCATGGCACCATGTGGAGATCAGAGTTAACGTGTGGAAGTCTCCTTCCAGCGCGTGGCTTCTGGCGATCCCGGCAGCCTTTGTGTCCCCCACCCCCACCCCCATCCATGTCTGAAAAGTGGAGCTATTTGGTGCTTTCAGGTCTGTAGTGGTCTTGTTCTTCCTCAGAGTCTTACAGACTAGAGCATGGTGGGTCTCTGCATCAGATGACAGTAGCTTCTCTGCATTGCTCCTCTGCTGGGGCCGCTCCGGTCCTTGGATGCCTGTAGTCAGTGAAGCAAACAGCCCCGCCCAACTTCTGTATCCTTCTCTGAGGTCTAGATGGCAGTTGGGGCATTCAGAGGTTCTTACATGCCCATCCCCCACAGCCTCAGGAAACCTGCTTCCAGATGCCTCCACCCCCAGACAGAGCCTGTACCGTCCCCCAGAACGTTTCCTTCCCAAATCACTTCCCACATCTCTGCGGAAAACCATCCAGTGACTTCCCATACCATTCGGGAAATGGAGGTATTCTTTTCATCCTGTCCATCCCACCCAGCCACAGTCTTGGAGTCAGTACAGCTGCTGATTGCATACCACACCGTGGGAACGGGGAGTCTCAGCTGGAGGAAGCTGGGAAGGACCTGTAAGAACCAGACTTGGGAGACTTCAAGGAAACCAGATGATCAGGATCAACAGTCTTAATTTTTTTTTTTTTTTTTTTTTTTTTTTTTTTTTTG
>JADRCC010229304.1:0-16493 GCA_019843855.1 Hylomyscus alleni
GGGGGGGGGAGATGCATTTTAATTGAGCAAAGTACGAAGAGTTTTGTACCATGGAGTTGGAAAGTCATCCAGGATGTAGACGTTTTAATGTTTAATTGGGGGGAGACGTTTTAATGTTTAATTGGGGGGAGTCATAGAAAATTTGGTTCACCTTGAGCTGTTGCTTTGTATCTCTCGGGACAGAGTTTACAGACAGTGGTACTCTCAGCCACGTCGGATGCTTTCTGTCATTAACCATGGATGTGGTCCTATAGTGCTTACCAGGCTGAGTCCTTCACCTCCTGCTGAGCTCTGTGCACGGCAGAGTTTTACGCAAAATTTGTCTCACGTTGGGTGCCAAGGAATTATGCCCCGTGGTGGATTTTAATATATCGACATGAGTTTTCAGTCCCAATAGATAATAATTTGCAGGGGAAAGTGACATAACTTGTCGGATTTAAAAGTCACACTTTTTCTCATGAGTTTCACTGTATCTTAGCCTAAAAACGCGTTAGCTTGTGGAGTGGCTGCACATTCCTTTCGAGAGTGGTATCACAGAGCTCACTTGCTTCTCCCTCTCATGACCTGATCATCCTAGTCCACTACTGCTGTATGAGTTTCTCTAGTTACTCTTATCTTAGCTGACAAAATCTATAGATTTCGTCTAATAAATTCACCTAATTTAAATGCTCTGACTCCAAGTTTTTAGTCAGAAAGTTCTGGGACTTCTAAGTCACGTGTGTCACTATTGTAACAAGGTAAACAAAAGTCAGACACAAAGTGTTAGCAGTATGAAGACTAAAGATGAAATGCCATTGAAAATACTGTTTGACCATTGACCCCCTGAAATGGCATATGAATGAAATGCTTTTAATAATTGAAATCTCTAAGCACAGTAATAGATAAATTGATGGAGATTAAAATCACACAAAGACTACATGCTTTAGAAAAAACTTCCAGTCACCAAATAATAAGGTAATAACTGCTGCTTATTGATTATGTAATTCCATTCTTTAAAAATCAAACACGAAGTTGTTTTTAAGGTCCTCGACCTGGGATATGTGGCTTTTAAAAAGAAGGAGGTCCGGTAGGTTACTTTTGAAAGTGAAAGCCTTGAATAATGTACAAAACTGAAATATTAGGCTGCTATTGTCAAAGGCAAATAATTTATGTTAAGGTTTCTAATCCAAATTAAAGTGTGCTGCTAAATTCGTGTACAGAAGGTTAGTGTTTATCGCGGAAATAGTTAAAACATCTGTACAGGCTCACATTTCACTCCTTTGACCTAAGATTTTTTTGCCTACAACTCTTTTCTCCAATTTCAGTTATTTGAATGTCTGTTAGACAACATGCACATATCTCTGAAAACTGGTTAGAGATGTCTAAAGTCTTATGGGAAATAGGAATTAAAAGTTTCTATGAACTTTGATTTTCACATTGAACTAAGGAGTAAATATAGATGTTTTAAAATTAAAAAATAAGTAACTTTGTTTCCCCTTCTGAGCTCTGAGCTCTTAGCATTGATGAGGAACCAGAGGAAGGCATACAGTGCTTGTTCTTCTGAGTTTTCTATCATGCAGATTTTGGATATGAATGAGATAACATTGGGACAATGAAGTGTATGATTCTAATAGGCTCAGCTTCTTTATTGTTCATCAAATGCAGCTCTGTTTAATGCTGCAAAGCAAGATCTTAGGCTGAAGAATGGTGCTGTATTAAATACAGTGATCAATGACTAGCAAAGCCCAGGATTTCAAAGTTTATCTATGTATGTGCTTACATACTTTGCATATATATACATATATATATGCATACATATACACACACATATATGCATAGGGTTTATTAAGGAAGTAACCAGTTTATGAACAACATTTGTAGTTTGTATAGATGAGTTTCAGGCTGAGGTGGAAGGTAGGCCATCACATAATTTTTTTTAAAACAATCAGTTGTTGAGCACACGCTAAATTATGAACCAAGAAAATAACATAAAGGCTTGCTTATTAGCTTTTTATATATATATAAAAGAAGCCAATGGACAACCTTCCGCTATATTTTAAATGTGTGTGTGCACGTGTGTGCATGTGTGTGCATATGCATGTGTATGATGTGTGCATGTATGTGACGTATGTGTGTATGGAGTTCAGGGGATAGCCTTTCCTGGACTAAAGGCATGTACCATCATATCTGACTTTATTTCTCTGGCATAAGGTTGTCAAGTAGGTTAGATTGATATCCAGCAATTTCAAGGGACATACCTTCTTTGCCTCTGGACTCCTGTGGTATGATTACAAGCATGTGGCATCATGCATGGCTTTTTTTTTTTTAACATGTGGGTTCTGCGGATCAAAATCAAGTCTTCATGTTTGCAAGGCAAACACTTTACTGCCTGAGCCATCTTCTTATCTCCTTAGCTCTCCTTAAATTAAGTTTTTAAAATTAAAGATAAGAATGTACTTAATTTATGTGTGTGTGTACCTGCATGAGTTCATGCACAGTGTATGCGTGCAGTGCGCATAGATGTTAGATCTCCCAGAACTTAAGTTACAGGGATTGAGAGCTGCTGCATAGGTGCAGGGAACCAAACCTAGGTCCTTCACAAGAGCAGTATGTGCTCTGAACCACTGAGCCATTTCTCCAGCCCCTTCAACAGGGAGAGTGGTTATGAGTGAGCACCACATCTCTATCATCTAAATTTTGCTATTATTATCAATTTGCCAAAATCTCACCTTCTTCTCAAGTTTTAAGTTTTATGTGGTATTTAAAACCTGACAATTATGAATTGTTCTGAATGGGGCCAATTAAGTTTTCAGGGTTTTTACCTGTTGTAGAAGTTTAGGCCACATGTAGATTATCAGTTGGAGGATTGGGATGCTTCTCTGTTCATACCTGGAAAGTCATCTACTTAGGAAATCCTGCAGCTGGTGCCAGGGCACTGCGTCCATTCTGACCTGAGAATCTTAGAAACGTTGCGTGTACATGAAGACTCTGGATGAGCCCTGAGCTCCCATTTCTCTGTGATTTCTGTGTACTGAGTTCTACGGTGAATTCTACATTTACGAATGTGTTCTGTTGATTCATGACTCAATGACCTGAAGTTTGGCTTTGTCAGATGACAATAGTGAGCTGGCCTTCTTTCTAAAGAAGCTGGAAAGTTCCTGTGCTAAACGTGAGTTCCTAGTGCATGTCTCTTGCCTAAGAGCTTGTGGAATTGGCGACTTTATTAAGAGAGTAAAACAGACTTCCTTTTATGTTCAGCACTTGCAAGAAGCTGTGCATTTCAGCCCACCACCCAAGCAGGAAGCTTGCTGATGCTGGAAGAAGCAGAGCATTGGGTTTAATGCAGTGATCAAACATGAAAGCCGTATATCAAATCTCAGGAGAGACACGCTTTTGAAGGCAGAGAACTGCGGAGCATATTGCACGATAGACTATATAAACAGAGCCCTGGAGGTCAGGGTGTGGATGCAAACCAGTTAAATAAGGAACTCTGGCTTTGCTCTCTGTCATCTGGATGGGGGGTCATGTGCTGACACGCATAGAACTGAGAGTGTGAACTTGGCTGGAGTGAAGCTTGGAACCTTTGGAGAATTCATTAACTCTTTCAGCCCACAAACCAAAACAATTTTTCTTAACAAAGAGTCCTAGAAAGCTGGAAATAAAATGGAAAACACGTGCTCCTTTGTCCGTTCTGAATGTGCCCCTTAACAGAAGTGTCAAGGAATAGAATGGGGAAAAGCTAGGTCGAGGAGCAGTTGAAAAGACTCAGGTCTTCAGTGAGGTTGAAGAACTCGAGTATCTTTCACATCCTTGTGGAATAACTGCAAAAACACTTGTGGGTTTTATTCTCTTCTAAATTCTAGGTATATTACAAAGACTTGAACTTACTAGTCAACAGCAAAGTGGGATATTGTGATTTTTCTAAGTTTCCAATGCTTACAAGTTAAGAACTCTCTATGAAAGACTGCCTGTAGTTAGCTGTATGCTGTCACTTGAGACATCTCAGGCAATGTTTGGGTGAAAAAATGAAATACAAGCTAAAAGGTATAGTTTCATGGCCCATAAACATTCAAAACAAAGTTTTCTATAGAAAAACGGATAAGCTTAGGTTTTGGGCTCATTGCTTCTGCCCTGCTTAGAGTAGCTCTCCTAAGGAAACAGAACACGGCATCTCAAAGGTATAGGATTTCATGAAAGCAAATTATGGAGGATTAAGAAACCTAATGAGCACAGGCTAGTGTGGAGAGCAGAGGCGGGAGCGCTCGCTCTCTTAAATAAAGCCCGGGTGGAGAAGGTTAGGGGGTCCTAAGCAGCATGATATAAAAAGGCAGGACAGAATATAATTATCCTGAAGGGTGGAGAAAAAAAGTCTAAGGAATAAAAAGCATCCAGTGTCGCTATTAGGATCTTTAGTTCAAATGGATCTCCGCACCATGGTAAGGAAATCAAAGAACAGACTCTGTTGATGCCGAAGGGCACTAAAGTGTAGAGAGGAATATTATGAGAAGCAGTAAGCTGAACAAGATGGAGAATCTGGGCATACCAGAGCTAGAGTTTTAAACTTACAAACAAGGCAATTTGCCCTCCTCAAGAAATGTCAATAAGGAAAATATTTTCCATCCCTGCATTACTAGGCTGACAACACATTTTAGCCTTACCATTTTGTGATTTAAACTTCTTATTTTAATGACGAGGAAAAAAGGGAATCAAGTACGAATCTTTCTATGAGAGTATGGCAGTCCATACCTGGACACTGTTCAATAGGAATAAGAAAAACACTGGCCTTTGAACAGTTCATCCATTCAATATATATTATTGGCCATGCTGTATGCAGATGTTGGGGTAGTAGGCTGGGAACACAGTAGACACAATTGTTTCTTACAAAACTTGGTTCATTATATGAATTCCCATTGATTTCTCTCTGCTTAGCAGAGAAGGGCTAACAAAGGCGAACCTTAGCTCCAGACGGTGAGTTTAAGAAGCTCTTGGTATTTAAGCATGAGCCAATATATTTTGAGTTTAGACAAATACACTTCTCTTTACATTGCTCAATCCGTAAGTAACTCCTGCTCAGCTTTTATGAGGCTAGCCCATTGGTGCCAGGGTCTTGGGAAGGAGTGCTATGGTACAACCATTGAGAGAGAGCAACGAGAACATGACAGGGAGGTGTGCTGGTAAGTGCTGCTCTTTGCACTCATTCATTTGCTTTCCCTGGTATGAGAAGTCCCCACTGTAACAATCTTACAGGTTGTATAGAAGCAAGCACAACACACAGTCAGTTGTCTTCCATAAACCAACTGGAGGCAGGAGGCGGCAGAGCGCAGGCTGAGCACGGAGGATGGCCCTCACGTAAAATTTTCTTGTTTTGAGCACCGTTCTCTTTTTCTTTTTTCTTTTTTTAATAAAGGTTTATTTTATTTACTTTATGTGTATGAGTACACTGTAGCTGTACAGATGGCCGTGAGTCGTCATGTGTGTGGCTTTCGTTGAACTCAGGACCTCTGCTGGCCCCACTCGCTCTGGTCCTGCTTGCTCTGGTGCCGCTTGCTCCAGCATAATTTACTGCAACTGTCTTCAGATGCACCAGAAGAGGGCATCTGATCTCATTATGGGTGGTTGCGAACCACCATGTGGTTGCTGGGATCTGAACTCAGGACCTTCGGAAGAGCAGTCAGAGCTCTTACCCGCTGAGCCATCTCGTCAGCCCCTCTCTTTTTCTTTTTCTCCTTTTTGGAGTTAAATTCTTTAAAGCTATGAATTTCCTTCCTTGATGTTTTAGCTGAGTCCTGGAAGGTTTTATATAGACTTCTAAATACCTGCAGTTTTGTTCTTTTCTTGGGCACATTACTGTTTAGGAAAATGTTCTTGCTGCTAGCAATTGCTCTTCTTCTCTCTCGTGAGAAGCATAGACAAGACACACAGCTCAGACACACAACTCAGAGTACGTACAAGAATGGAGATGGCCCAGAGTCTATAACTGTAGCCACTGCATTAGAGCATGTTGTGCCCAAGCCAGTTGCCTTATAAAAACATGTCCTGAGTTAGAGTGATTATACTTTTGAAGTGGATTCAGTTCTTTTATTTCTCATGATTTGGAAACCGAACTTCAGCTGTGCTGTCTGTTCATGATAAATAATCATGATAATATTTGCAAAGTGCTTTACCATTAAAAACCAGTTTCACACATCTGACAAAGTTTGAGCCTTGCAAATGTTTTATAAGTTCTGCGAGGCCAAACTCATCAGTGAAGGGAGTGGGGCTGCAGAAAGTTGGGCAGCTTCCTTAAGGCCACACGGATATTTGTAGGTACTTGTACTGATGACTAGGGCTGAGTAGTGTAAGTCTAGGTCCATGTAGGCCCAATGATGGCTACCAATGACGTGGCTATACTTACTAACATGTTAGTTTCCAATACTCTGGCCCAGAATTCCACTACCACAGCACTGGGGACTGGTATGCAGATATTTTTACTCCAGTTTCTGCTTGCACTTGTAAGACATAAAGGAGGCCACACAGCATTTCTTACTTTCATTGACCTTGTAATCTCACTGAAGAGATGATGTCTATAGATTCCAAGTAACATAGCTGCTTCTCACAATGGGATCCAAGGAGACTCTTTAGAAAGGGAGTCACTTTAGGGTGTGGTAGGTCTCCAAGAACTGGAGTTGATACAAATAAGGAGGGAGAACATTTTAAATAGCCATCTGCGGCCAAATTCAGAGATGACAGTGGCAAGTATCTCTGAGGATGAATAAGTAGACGGACCCACCTGAACTAGAGAATTTTGTTAAAAGGTCCAGGTGGTGTTGAAATCTTATTACAGACGCTGGGGTATGGAATAAAGAGTCTGGGATAACCCTGTACATAGCAGTAGCATTAGGTAATGTTGACTTTACATCCCACCATTATATGTCAACACAGAACGTTCTTGGAACATTTACATCCTTGACACATCTTGCTCATTCCTGGGCAGAAAGAAGCAACACCATCCAGCAGTATCTAGAAATTATGGTGGAGCATAGCTCTTGATCACAGGATGAAGAGTCTAACAGCTTATTCTAATATGAAAAGGGCTTGCTCGTTAAAGAACAAATGTAAATAAATGAAGCTATGTATTTTTGTCTATAATAATTCTACGTGTTTTAAGAATACTCTGGCCAGGCAGTGGTGGTGAACGCCTTTAATTCCAGCACTTGGGAGGCAGAGGTAGGTGGATTTCTGAGTTCGAGGCCAGCCTGGTCTACAGAGTGAGTTCCAGGACAGCCAGGGCTACACAGAGAAACCTTGTCTCAAAAAACCAAAAAAAAAAAAAAAAAAAAAAAAAACCAAACCAAAAAAAACCCTCTATTTTGTTTTAGACAAGATTTCACCCCAGCTCAGGAAGGTCTAGAGCTGGCCATCACCTTGCCTGAGCCTCCCAAGTGTGGGCCTGTAGTTGTACTGACATGTTTCCCTGTGCTGGAATTCTGAGGGCTCTGCATATGCCAGGTAAATGTCCTGCCACCAAACTCAGCTAGACTTTTAAAACTCATTTCATGTGTAAATAGCTTCCTCTTTTCTTTTGTTTTATGGAATTACACTACAGAAAAGAAAATTTTATAGGAGGTTCTTTTGGGGCTGAGAGATGGCGCAGTGATTAAGAATGCTTACTGTTCTTGCAGAGAACTCGAGTTCAGTTCCCAGCGTCCAAGGTTCACAAGTGCCTGCAATGCCAGCTCCAGGGGATCTGACAACCTCTTCTGGCTTCTGTGGGCACCTACACTCACACACATACCCTGAAACACATAATTTAAAAGGATAAAAATAATTAGTCTTTTATAAAAAATATTTTTTATTCATTTCCCAATTTCTGATGGTAGGAACTAAATATAAATGAATTTTGAGCAATATTTTTGCTTGATGATCACTTATCTTGTAATTTTTCATCCATATATAGATATATATTATATACACATACATATACACACACACATATATATATATATGTAGAGAGAGAGAGAAAGAGAGAGATTCACATACTGTTTCTTAAGAACATAGATGGCCAGACTGCTTATATTGTACTCAGATGCTACTATTAATAATAGCCTGATGTCTTATTATTATAAATTTGGAAATATTTAATTACTATATATTAAACAATCAATTCGCATTATATCTTCACACAATATGGCATGTGTGATGTTTGTTGAGTGGATGGAAGACAGGTGAAATGATGTTGAGTTTTATAAAATGTGTTAGGCCATTTTCAAAGTAATGTTGGGTAGCTGCCATTCATTAACAAATGTAGTTTTTTTAATAAATAATATATCCATAAATTACTTTGTATCTAAATCATTCATGTTATGAATGGAAAGATGATTGGTGGAAGATAAAAGGTGTCAATAGCCAGAAACTCAGTAGCAGTAGAGGTGCTTAGTGGCCAGTTTAGTGACAGTAGAGGTGATTAGTGGTGTAGTTTAGTAACAGTAGTGGTACTTAGTGGCAGAGTTTACTAGCTCAGAGCAGCTACACAAAAGTTCAAGTTTTATACTATAGAAGTAAGACTATACCTGAAGATATGCAGGCAATTTAAAAAATGGAATTTAGAGCTTTCCCCCTAGCATTTCAGATTTAAGTTTATTTCTGTTATAACATTTCATTAGCATTATTTTTTCTAGTGTTGTATATTAATAGAAAACCTGTGTGTGGAAGTTACATCAATATTTCATTCAAATGTAGCCAATCAGAGTTTATTTTTATAGGAATCTATATATTTTTGAGAGTTTCAGGGTTTCTTTGTGTAGGCACGACTATCCTGGAACTCACTCTGTAGACCAGGCTGGCCTTGAATTCACAGAGATCCACCTGCTTCAGCCCTTAGTGCTGGGATTAAGGGTGCTCACCAGCACTGACAATTTTACAGGGATTTGTTTAAATTCGTTATACTTTGTGACCTGCTTTAGTAGAATTTAGTAGAATCATGCATAAAATTGATTGGTAGCAACTTTTCCATTTTATTCTTCTTACTGCTAGATTTATGATTTTCCTCTTTAGGTATAAAGAGTTTATTTTTCTTAACTATGATTTTTTTAATTTATATAATGTGTAACATACTACTATTTGAGTCATGGGTCTATGGAACAAAGTACGGAAGGTTTCTGTATTTATCTGAATTTACCACTGAGTCTGTGGGATGGCTTTATATAGATTGATCCAAAACAGAAAAGCTATGGTTTAGAAAATGTCTTCATCTGCTTCAGATAGCTTAGTGGGATGATCTAGTAAAGCTGACATGATTAATGACTGTAGAAGATTAAAATATTTTCACATTCTGTTTTTAATGACCACTATCTTATTTCCGCCCTGAAATTTACAGCTAGTAAAATTATTACAAGAAAAATATATCAATCATAATCCACTTGAAGCTGTTTAATCTTATCAAATTGTGCTTGGTTTTTAGTCAAAAAACATAAATTAAGAATGAATTTCAACCCAAATGGAGCTTTTGTGAGATCTTTAATATATTCATTAAAGTGTTAAGATTCACTAGACTTAAACATAAAGGGCCTAAGATCATTGTTTTTTCAATTAGTATGTAATTTTAAAACTTTATCTTTATAGCTAGGCATGTCCTCATCACTTGGAAACAGAGCATCTCAGAAAGTGTCACTTGTAGCTAAAGAGGTGGCACAAGTGTAACTCTGAACATTGGACATTTGCCCACTGACTCTGGCAGTTCTGCCTTTTTAATCCCCAGATAACGATGTGTATTCATTCTCTGTCATATTTACCTAGAGGAGGCCTTTCCTAATCCTTCATTTTTCTCCTCTGAGGTTATGTGTAAATACTACATAAAATGGGCAAATGGAAGGAAGTCTGCTTTGTCTAAAGATAACCATTCGTCTTTCACAAGCACATCAGTGGGGCTTTGAGAGGATGGTGAGAGGAGGCTGTTTGCTGGAAGGAAGAGACCGGATAAGACCAAAGACAAACTATGTTGCAAATCAAGCCAAACTATGTTGCAAACTGGTATTAAATCCCCTTAAAGCATGGATGCTTTTTTTTCGGTGGTATCTGTTCTGTCCTACCCTACATTGTTTCCATCTTGTTGTGTCTTACCAAGTGGCAAAGCATTTCTGCGAAAGCTTGCTGATTGCTGATAGCTGACAGATATTGGAAAGCCAGCTTCACTCTAGTTTCGTTTTCTGACAGGCAGTGTCTAGTGATTACTCAGTCCAGTTGAGGGAAGTTAGTTTTTCTTGCATCTTTCCTTCCTTTCTATGTTTTCAAAGGTGGAAAAACAACAACAACAACAACAACAATAAAATGTAACTTTCTCAGTCTCATTTGCTTCTGACAAATTCCTTTTTCCATTGAATACAAAGTTTTAAGTACAGTATTGTGAATTTTATCTTACTCATGCAAACAGCCTAAAATAAATAAATAAATAAATAAATAAAAGATAAAAAAGGATTGAATGATTTTCAGAGGCTAATAAACATTTCCAAAGTTGGGCAGTGGTGGTACACACCCTTAATCCCAGTACTTGGGAGGCAGAAGCAGGTGAATTTTTGAGTTTGAGGCCAGCCTGGTCTACAGAGTGAATTCCAGGACAGCCATAGCTACACAGAGAAACCCTGTTTTGAAAAACCAAAAAGAGAGAGAGAGAGACAGACAGACAGACAGACAACCAAAAAACAAACAAGACATTTCCGAAGTTTAATCAAATCCGGAATCATAGAAATATAAATGATATCTACTATTAATGCCCAAAAATTAGGGCTTCAAGAGTGTAATTAGACCAAGTTCAATCGTTAGTAACGGGAACAGAATTTGATGCATTTTTGTTTTTGTCTCCTGAAAAGGAATTTGATAATTGCTTAATACAGAAATCCTAATTTCAGAAACTTTATAGATAAAATACTCAAAAGCAAATGTGGAAGAATGTTCATAAAATACGATTGCAGGAAGAAAGGGGAGAAAAGGAAAGAAAAAGCGAGGGAGGAGGGAAAGGGGGAGGAGAGTCTAAATATTCCAAATCCCCATAATAAGGGCAGGTCACTACATTTTCTCTATGTAGAATTAAAAAAAAAAGGAATGTGACAAAATTTTAACAGTAGTTACTTCAGTGAAGTAAGATTACAGGTGGCTTTTATCTTTCTTAGAGCTTCTTGTAATATCCTAGCACAATGTGCAAAAACATCCAATACATTCACAAACAGGGAAAAGGAATGCCTTACACCTAACCATTCTGAGTCCCTGTGTCCACCTGAGTTCCTGACAGAAGATCAGTGTTCTCCACCCACTGACTTCCAGAATGTTCCAGTTGTTCCATTGGGGTACTGTCTCGAAAGACTGGAGTTTGTAATAAAAAAAGAAAGAAATGTGATTTACATGGGCTTCCCATCAAGTGAGCAAAGACAGGAACATAGCGCCTTAAGCGAATGGTGTGGGAGCAGAGAGAGGAAATGACCAAGGCTGACACCTGGAAGCTTTAAAGGAGAAAGAGGCCAGCTGGAAACAGGAACTCGAACTTCAGGAGTCAAGAGATGGTGGGCTACCGTCACAGTTATGTGGCTCTTCTCATGGTAGCTTTACTGAATATTAAAACTAACAGCTGAAACATGGTGTAGTTGAAAGGAAGGACGAACTGGCTCTTTCCCCAGAAAGAGAGCAGCTGATCAATGACAGTGTGTATTCTTCAGAAACCACTGTTGGTTAAATGAAGCCACCGGGACATGCTTCTGGCTGAGGGCCTTTTATTGGTGATGTTTTAAATGAGGCATCTGTCTTCCAACTCTGCCCTTTGTAAGTGGAACTGGCCAGGATGTGATATACGGACACTCTCAAAGATGTGAGTGGGTTGGGAATTTTTTGTTTATTTGTTTGTTTGTTTTCCCAAAAGTTTGCTTGTAAGTCAACCACTTTGAGCTTAGAATATATTTTGTTATGCAAAAGTGACATTCTGGAAGGTCAATTTTCCCAGGGGTGGAACCTATAATGTACTCAATGGTATATAACAGTCTCAGTAGACTGTGGGGTTGGGATGTCAAGCATCGATTTCCTATTTGTGGGAGGGAGAGGGTCCTTCAGTTAGCTCCCAAGCTTGTTGGGAGTCTGGAGCAATGTTTGAAATGATTGGTATTGGATTCACACCATCTGCTCAGCAGCTGGGGATTGGAAGTGAATGTTGTGGAGTTGTGGAGACTGAGGTAGCCAAGGTTCTGGGAGAGTTATCAACAGTACTATGTAAGTTGTGTATGAAAGATCATGAAAGGTTGGATTAGAAAGATAATTTCAGCTAAGTGCTAAAAGAAAATGGGAGCGTATCCCAGGGATCTACAAGAGGAGGGGAGGAGAGGATAATTGAAGACCTGAGGAATGGAGTGTCTCCAGTGGCTTCCAGTGGTGGTGAGCCTACTGCCTGCACCTGGCTTTATTTACACCAATGTTACCCAGTCCTTACTTTGCTTGCTAGAGCCTACTTCCTTTGAACAGTTTTTCTCAGCCTTGTTCACATGTCAGAACAACCTAAGGAACTTTAAGAAAAAAAAAATAGGTCCTTAGTCTCATTGATGATCAATTGTCTCAAAGTGTCTGGCGCTAGAGTTTAGGTATACAAAGCTCTCTAAAAGGCCCCCAAGTGACTCCAATGTGTATGTAGAGGCTGTTCCCCCCCCCCCCAATTAATCAGATGTAAGCAGACACACTGTTGCCTGTTTCATTCACTGTTTTCTCTGCATCCTGGGTAAGGACTGGCTCTTCCTAGAAGTTTAGGGAACATTTGCTTGAACTCAAGAATGAATCGAAGAAGGAAGAAGGGATGGAATTAATTAGTCTCTAATTCCATGGATTATAGTTCAGCAACAGGTCACATTTGTGGCAAATCTCTTCTGAACTTGTCTCCCTTCAGACAACTGGTCTTCTGTGTGATTCCTAAAGAGCCCCCTTTGGCACTCCACGTCGCCTGGGGCCTTGTTCCTCAGTCCTTGTTGTCAAGAACTTGTCAAGAACTGAGATCTCAAGGCAGACTCCTTTTCTAAAGCCCAGAAGGTTGCTCCTGAATCTTGGGCAAAAAGCTAAGGTTTTTTAAGCCTGATCGGCGTTTTGGTCTCTTTGATAACACGCTTCCCAGATTCCCCCTTGATGTGTAGTTTTTTTTCTACTTCAGATTCCCTCTGGTTGACCTGGTGCACTGGAAGTAGTTGTAGCTGGTAAACGGACAGGGAGATTCAGTAAGCCCTTATTTTCTTCCCAGTGCTAGGGATCAAGCCTGTGACCCTGTACATGTTAGGCAAGAGCCTCTTGCTGACTGCCATTTCCTGCCAATATGGCTCCTGATGGAATTCACATCATTTTTGTCTCCTTTATTATTGTTTGACACTTTTGTTGTTTAGAAATAGGTGCATTAGCAGCCCTTAGAGTAAGTGAGGATTACCAGGGTTCGTGTATATGTGTGTGTGTTTCTAGTAATTTTTGTTTTATACAGCTCTGTTTATGTAAAAGTACATCAGAGGTTATGAGCTTTTGAATTATTACCCTTTATTAGAATATCCCCCTTTATGGAAGTTGATGCTTTTAGAGTTGATTTTATTTGTTTATTTATTTATATATTTATTTACTTTGTCAGTAGACTTTCTGTCCCTCCTGATTCCCTGTGTGGTATCTACCTGCTGTAGCTTTGCTATTTTTATATATAAACCTCCTTTGTCCTTTGAATTCATGTGAGAGTCTTATTGTTTGATTTTTCTCCATTATTTTTTTCTCCCAGCACTAGGAGACTCTATGTATGCAAATATGAAGATTTCTCTTAATGTAAACATTCTACTTTTTATGGAGAAAGAGCCCTTGAAGATATTTGTGCCCTTCCTTACGGTTTGTTTTGCTCACCTTGCTTTTGTGTAGGTAGGTCTTTGCCTGTTTATAACAGATGTGAGTGTACCACATGGTACAAACATTATAAAATAGGAAACTCACAAAGCGGTAAAAGATGTCTCACAGTTCTGTCAGCCTTCTTTGCTAGTGTGTATCATATTCAGACTGCTTTGCTTTTTTGGTCCACCGAGAAGAGAAATGTGAACATTTTGCTCACCACCAGACCCCAAGTTTGGAGATGACAGGTGCACACTACCCTATTATCTTTCTCTCTAGATGTAGATATTTATTTCTAGAAACTTCCCACTTAGTACTGCTTTTGCCATATCCCATAAGCTTTCGTGTGCTTTCATTTTCATTTGTCTTAGATTTAAAAAAAAATCCTTTTTAAAATGTTTGCTTCTTTAGGGCCATGTCTCTTAATGTTTACACATCCGTGGGGTTTTGGGCTTTTGTCTGTTTCTGATATCCGGTTATAAGATAGCAGTTGGTGAGGATGCTTGGGGAGAGCTGGTCTGCGATTGTTGGTGGAAGAGGCAGAATGTCTATGTTAGACTTCTTTTCCTTTCCTTTCTTTGAGGGATGTGGGGGGGGGGGGACGGTGGTGGTGAGACTTTAGACCATCCTGTTGCCTTGGCCTCAGCCCTGGAGCTCTAGGGCTATCCATCTACACAGTAAATGTTTACTTCTGTAGGACTGGGGGATCCTGTGGTAAATAGGTAGGACAGTTTACACTCTAATCTCTGTCATGAAACACATTGATGTCTAATTAAAAACTGAGAGAAAGTGGAAAGGAACGAAGAATCGCACAGCGTGTGTGGGAGGAGACACGAATCTGACAGGGATTTCAGGGCAGCCTTCACCGACTGAGGGTGACTAAGTTCTGAAGTGTGAGAACCGAACTGCACGTAGTACTTGGGCATTCTAAGCAGGAGAGAAAGCAAACTCTTGATCCATGGGAGAGACAGAAAGATTCGCCGCTGTGGTTAACAAAGAACAGGAGTGTGGTCTGCATTGTGCTTGGTGATGGCACGGAAGAAGGAACCCCACTTGTTTCTTGAGTTGAATGTGCTAAACAAGAAGTCTAATTATGCACGTATTGTCCTTACCACTCAATATTTATCCCAGAATATTCCTGTAGGGCCTGCCATCCCTGTGGCAGGAGTGTAATGTAGCCATCTCTTCAGTTTCAGTGGTGGAGGGTCACTGTGTCTGAGGTGGTACAAGAAGCAGAGTATTTTCAGAGTTCAATGGGCTGAGGATACAGCACAGCCATGTGATGAGGAACTTAGGATGATGTACAAGGTACACCTAGAGAAACAGGAACAAGCAGGGTTCATGTAGAGGGCCCTCCAGGCTTTTTTGTCTACAAAAAACCAACAACAAAATGGAAAGGGAGAAAAAGCTTCATTGCTGGCGACCAGTTCACCCCTGCACTGAGACCACACATGAGAGGAGCTAGACTGTGCTTTGCAGAAATAGCAATAAATTCATTTTCCTTCCTTCTGCCCTTCTTTTCCTATAGACATGAAAGGATGTAACTGCTGGTTTGTGGAAACTAACGGCTTTAGGGTGACAGAGAAGGGGGCTAGGCATTCTTCCAGCTGCTGCTGTTCACAACACTTTTGACAGTTAAAGTATATCACACATTTTCTTGTCCTCTCAGTGTAAACATTTACTGTGCTAAGTGGACTACAGAATCAAACCAGATAGAAGCACACAGAATGGTGTTTCAGAGGTGAAGCTAAGCATAGACTAAATTAAATAAAAGTAATTTGCCATCCAATTCATAGTAGTTACATATTATACATTACACTGTGTTTGTCCCTGGGAAAGATTAAACAGAGGGCTTTCATTGCTTGCTCTATTTTTACAACCTGTTAGTAGAAGAAAACTTAATATAGAACAGACAAGATTTTGATTAGAATTAACTGGGAATAGTTTACGGTCAAGGTGCCCTTCTTGGTGCTGTATGCTTACACCTTATCTAAAAGGCAAGGCTACACTGCTATCTCTTCAGCTTTGTTTTGGAGTTCCCTAGGAAAGTCCTGACCCCCTTCCTGCTTAATCAGCATAGGGTGCAAGTCTTTACCTTCAGCACTTACATTTTTTCCCCCAAATTATATCTACTTTGGAGAATAAGAATCTTCAAAATGACTTAGAACCGAATGGACTCAGCTGCCCCAGGATGGTTTGCCACCACCTGTGCATGCTCTTAAAAATATGAATTTTTAATTAAGGACCTAGAAGTCAGATGTGGCATTGTGTAGTATGCCATGCCACGTGGGAAAGTGTGCTTCTGAAGTTAGTTTTATCCCGAAAAGAAAAATTATGAATGAATACACGTCCAAGTCTTTTCAATTTCCTGTTTTGCCTAAAACTCCTGCACAACACACCCATCCATCAAGCTTCTCTCCTGGTGACAGTACCTCATTAGATTACTTTGGTGAGTTTTCAGGAGATTTTCTTCTTATGAGTCATAAAATTCTTTTATTCCCTGAAGAAATTCCTGTGTCTGACAGGAATTCAATGTCTTTGTAGTTTCAAGTAGACTCCTTGAAGCAGTTACTTCATAAATGACTCTATTCTTGGGGCCAGGCGGGTAATACCTGGGGAGCTGGGTCACAGATCGACTCCTGTTCTTCAACAAGACTGAAAAA